>LPNX010716461.1:54907-66428 GCA_001517045.1 Pseudotsuga menziesii
ATTTTTCCCTTTTGATCAAGAAAGCAAAGCTTTAAGGAGTGAGTGTTTCTTTAGTGGACTCTGCATCAGAAGATGGAACTCGTAGCTGTCAGTCATCACTCGTCATCCTACACAGCTAAGCACAAAGTGACTGACGTGAAGCACAAAGTGCCTCATGTGAGTGAGTGATTATAATTTATGATATTTCCAATATTTTGAATTACTAGTCAAACTTTATAGCATAGGAATTTTAAAATCTTGAGAAATTTACATAAACTAGTATTTTTAATGTTGCTCTTCTTTTGAAATGTTAACATAAATTATGTCCTTAAATAAAAGGATAAATTGAGATTTTAATTTTTTTTAAAGGACAATTTTAACTTTACACTTCTACGTAGTACTAAAACCCTTTGGAAGGGTTCAAATTTAAACGCTCAAGGAAACTATAGGCTGAGTGATCCCAAGAATGAGATTTATGTTACTTGTTTACATTTCAAATATTCCAAAACGAGGGAAAATACCGCCAAATATAGCACCGTATTCACATTTGTCAAGACTGCAAAAAGGGCGAAACAACTCATTTTCCAAACTGGGGTAACTGGGGTATAAATCTAAAGTGTGTTGGGACCGAGGAATACAGCCTACCAGATCTGCAACCTCCTCAAATATGTTGCGGTCTGCGATAAGAAGGCAAGGACCAAGGAATACAGCCTACCAGATCTGCAACCTACTCAAATATGCTACAGTCTACGATAAGAAGGCAAGGTGTTTCCACTCTGAAACTGGTCTCCATATTTTCTTAATCACAAGCAATGGGGTTATTTCTAGGCATTTTGAGACAATCAAAAATTTTGGAGATTATTAGTTTGTCTAACAGTTTTAGTCCAATCATCCCTGGATTATTGATCTAAATACCAGTATGTTATTCATCAAATAGACCTGAAATACCGGTATATTATTCTTTAAATTATGAATTTATTTAAATTCCTATATGGATTCATTTTTTTTTTACAATGATTCCCTCTGATCCTATAACTGCCTTTTGTCATCTATGCTTAACGCATCTTAGAAATATCCTGCCTTCTGATCTCATGAATTTCCCTCTATGGCCCCAGCTTTTCCATTACCACTATATGTTGCATCCTTGTTTTTTCCTTCACACTATGAGCCCCTTGCTCAGAAGTTCCCATGTATCTACTTGCACTGCTTGATGATCCAAAATTCATAATAAAGCGATTTTTCCAAATATGTATTTGTTACTGCATCCACTTCAATTAGTTCCACATCCATTTCAATAAGTTCCATGTGATTCTGTATTGGTGTGCTCTCTTTTCTCCTATAGTAATTTGAAGTAATCAGTAATCTTTTTCAAACTTTTCTGTTTTCATTACCAATATTGTTCTCAACTACTAAAAAAAGAGAGGAATAGTTAGTTTGCTTCTCATAAAACACAAGTACCAGAGCCCTCAACAAGAGCTAAGCAGCCCTTGTTTTTCCCTACTTTCAGTCAAGAGAATGGATTCGATTAGTGAGTTACCCACTGCTTCCAACATGTATACAAGGATATTGACTTCCTCACCCATACAATCATGGAAGAGATAAGTTTGTTTTCATGGTGGTGGTGCCATTTGTATGCTTGCTTTCTTTTGAGCTAGTGCAGATGGAAACATCGTGGGTGTAGATGCAACAAGCCCTATGACAATAAAACAAAGAACTTAAAAGCACTAAAATTTTAGACTACTTCGCTCCAATTATAGAGAATAATATCACCTTTCATGCCCCGATAATGATGAGTAGTAGGAGATATTCTTTATGGTGCAGGTGCAGGATGTCTTATGTTTCCTCTGGGTGACTCAAATGGAATAATAATTGGACTAGAAACAGGCCCTGCAAAAAAATTTCAAGAACAAGTTTAACGTCTTCTAAATAAATATAGGTTGCATGGACATCAGGATTCCAAAGGTGATACTTCTCAGAGACCTTTATTAATGGGTGAAATCACAGTTGGTGCATGACTGCGGGATATTTTACTTGCTGGTGCTTCCAAAGGTACATTTGGTGTCTTCTCAAATGCTTTAGAAGAAGCAATTCCTGTTGGAGCAGCAATAGGAACTAAAATATAAAATAAATGGTCCAAAATTACTTAGTACTGATAAGTCTCCCATCCTGAATGAAATTCTTGAGAACTCAAAAAAAAATGAATATACCTTCCATTCTTTGATGATATAGAGGGGAAGGGAATATTATTGATGGAGGGAATGGAGGAACTCCTGAGTGTCTTCTGTAATGCTCAGGTGGAAAGGCATGTGGAGGAGATGAAGGACCTGCAAAAAATGTAAACCACTTCAATCATTTGTGGAAAAATTCAAGAATGCTTATACTTCACAAATTAAGAATGATAGGAATCAAAGACCTTGACTTGTGGGTGGTATCGCTGCTAGTGGATGTAACCATGACCTTATTGTTGGTGGTGGAGCTATCGGTGTTCTTGGTTTCTTCTGGGGTGGTTCAGAAGGGGCATCGCCTGGAGGAGAAAGATGCCCTAAAATATAATTAACAATAGAATCTTAGAAAACCTTGATAATAATAACCTTCAATAAAAAAACAGATCATAACTGAAGAGGGACAACATGTCTACCTTTCATTCTTGGATAATGTGATGGGGGTGGAAATACAATGGATGGAGCAAATATAGTTCTGAAATTGGGTTGTTCTGGTGGAGGGGTAATCAAAGGAGAAGAAATAGGCCCTGACAAGTCAATTCAGGAAACTGATTTGTAGGGAAACACAAACTATGTGATTCTACTTCCAGACATTTAGAAATAACCAATTCACATACCTTGGATAATAGGTGCATTTATTGCTGGTGAATGTCTCCATGATCCTTTTCGTGTTTGATTTGCCACAGGTATTATTGATTTCTGCCAGTGTGAAATAGAAGGAGAAATCCTTGGAAGAGAAGAAAGACCTAATCGTAGTATAGTAAAATATTCCATAAACAAGTTTTAATAGTTGCCCTCATAAAATTAACCTCAAGATAAATGAGGAGAAATATCTAGCTTTCACATTCTGATTATGAGGGGGAGAGTTAAATCTTATTAACAGGGCTCCCTCAGATGTTCTCGGATACTCAACAAGGGATTTTGAGGGTAAATTGATTGGCGTAAACTGATTGAGGGTAAACTGATTGTTTGACAAAGCATTAGGCAGTCACTGTACAACACTTGGTCTTAATTTTTAAACCTCTATTGCTATCCACGCATTTATAGAACAACCTTTTCTACCAATCCAAGTACAATTCCAAATTCTTAACTACTAACCAACTACATTTTGGTTGCATTTTGTTCCTATATTAAAAGTACAATATTTTGTCATTTAACTCATTGACAATTGCCATTAGTTGAGCTGATGGTTCACTGCATAGTAGAATTCTAATTAGGTGGGCATCTTACTTACTGAAGTTGTTACTTTGTGGGCTTGCAACTAAGTTGATTCACCAGGGGTGTCAAATGTTTTGGTGGGAAGGGATTTGTCTTTGATCCAAAAGGAAAACAAGTCATTGAGTTTGCATGGGGAATTTGCATCACTTCTAATAATATGGCAGAACCATTATATTTACTCTAAGGCCTATCATTATTGTGAGAGTAGAGCATTCGCAAAGCTACAATATTATGGGACTCCAAAATTCTTATGAGGTCTCTCTATCTCAAATTTCAATCACCTTCCAAGGAGAATAGCCCCTATGTTATCTAGTTCAAAAAAATATTCAAAAAGCACATAGGGTTTTGAATGGATTGAGTATTACCATGTTATTCATGGATTTGAACTTTAGAGTTCATAATTTAAGGACATATATAATGTAATGTATCTATGATTTCAAAGAATGATAGGGTTGTAGCAGAGAGTAATATTGAAAGTACTTCAGCTTCGTCCCATTTGGACTCTATTTACTAAACACTTCAAAGTGGGTGACCAATAAATCGTTTGAGTAGCTGGGTTGATGATAGTCAACAACATAGAGGAATGAGTGGCACTACAATAGAATTAGGAATTGAGGATAATTTTGTTTCTTAGTTATAGAGGGATCAACCAATTGCTGACACTCGATCAGATTAGGCCCAAGATACCACCAGATCACAGGAAAAAGGTGATGCTACTGCCTCACAAGCTACAGATCTTGGTACTGTAATGATAGAAAGTTTACAATCATAGGAAAATGATATCCAAAGAACCAAGGAACGTAATCAATCCCATGTTGAGGATAATACAATATATCATCCTTTGTCAACCATTAGATACTCAAAGTTGTGTATTGATCCTTTTTACCATTATAGAGGACTCTGTAAGTTAGGTTCCCAAATTTTTAAAGGGTTCTAGCTCAATGGAAGAGTGCCTGCTTTACAAGCAGGAGGTTGGTGGTTCGATTCCTCCATGCCCTAATGATATTATAATATCGGTTAAAACAACTAAATTAGTAAGCAAAAAATAAGAGATAGGTGACCAAACAAAATGACCAAAACTCGTATATAAAATTACTAAAAACGACTAAATTAGTGACCAAAACATGAGAGACGTGAAACTAGGCATTAAAAAGGATGCAACACGTGGTGCTAATGATGAAGCCAAACATGGCATTGATATGGTAGAAAAATAAGATGTTACATTGGATGCAAAACACGGTGCTACATAGGAAGCAAAATATGGTGCAACAATAGAATAAATATTTGGCGTCATTTTGGTATAAAAACACAATGCAAAAAAGGAAGCAAAAACTGGTGCAAATTTGGAAGCAAAAATTGGCACATATTTGGAAGTAAAACATGGTGCAAAATGGGATGCTAAATTGGTAGAAAATAAGGATGCAATATTGGATGCTAATTTGGATTCTAACATGGTGCTATTAAGGATGCAAATATGGCGCTAATGGGGGTGTCATTTAAGAAGCAAAAGCAGACACTCGCTAGGAAGCAAAATAGGATGTTATTTAGGAAGCAAACCTCGACGTTGTTTAGGAAGCAAAGTTGGACGTTCTTCTGGAAGAAAACCTTGACGTTGTTTAGGAAGCAAAGTTGGACGCTATTTTGGAAGCAAAAAAAGAGAAGCTATTTTGGACGTCATAAAGGATGCTATTTAGGAAGCAAAAAAGGACGTTTTTTGAGATGCTTTAAGTTTTGTCCATGACGCATCCCATTTAGCGTCTAGTTTTACCACTCAATGTAAAAAAAAATACACTAAAAAGGGAAGCTAAATGGGATGCTAATTCCAGGATTTGTTGTAGTGTGCAGGATGAAAATAGATACACAATATACTTTTTTCTTTCACAAATATATAGGTAGTAAAAACTCCGTTTAGAACGAGTTTCAAGGAAAAAAACGTGTAGAGCCACCAAAGGAAAGAGATTAACAAAACAAATATATCCCAAAACAATGATATTACTATATATTCAACTATAAGTTATAATTGATATTTATATATGGAAAACACAGAAATTTGACAACTATCTGTGGTCAGTTGACTGAAAATAACATCTTTTTACTCAACTTTATACCGGGGGATTGACCTATATAAGATAAAGATGTAACAAGCATATTCCTAACAAAGGTTTGAGACAACCAAGATGCTTGTTGAAAAAAGGTGCTTTCCAACTAAAATGATGATCCAGGGATTGTAGAATATCTCTTTCAAACTTGCCAGAGGACCTTTGTACCTCACATTCATCATAGAATTGTAATTTATAATTCTCGACTCATAAAGATAAGTACTTACCTATATAAACACACACTAGCCTCTTAATCTATTTGAAAAGGAGAACTTGTCTGTCTCAAAGAGAGACAAACTCTTTGAGACAAAAAATTTCCCATGCCTGGTTATGGAATATTGTCCAAAGAAAAGGATGATCCACATACTAGAATTTCCCTTTCACACTTGTCAGAGAACATTTTTCCATCACCTTCATCGCAGAATTGCATTTCAAACTACTCGACTCAGATAGATAAACACTATCTATTTAGATAAACATTATCTATTTCACCACACACTAACCTCTTGAGAAATATGAAAAGCATTAACCCTACAATTCCATCTCTTGTCTTAACTGCTCGTATGGATTCCCATCTTAAATCATTGTAAGGCTAGTTGACTATTTAAACTACTACAACAAATCCTTTCCTCGTTGAACCCACTGATATTGATGACTATATAAACACTATTCTTATAACTTCAATTATAATCTCCCTTCTCACTAGCATTGTCACTTTCACTAGTACTTGTTAAATACTATTGTTTCAGCCGTCCTGGAAGTGACATCAGTCAACGTAGTTTTCTTAAGGTAGTTTGTCTATTTCCTTTAATTGTAAAGTCAACATAGTTTTATTAAGGTAATTTGTTTGTCTATTTCCATTAAATGTAAAATCATCCAGGAGTGATCTCTGTTTTAAATCTCTTCCACCAGCATTTAATAACTTAAATCCCAACACATAAAATTGTGTTGGAATTTGTCAATGATGCCAATATAGTAACACCCCGGTTTTGACCCCATTTGCATGATGTATATAATGTAATTAATCGTGGTGAGGAGCTAAAGGAAAAATCCCCACCATCTATTCGGTTGTGTATGTTTCGGCAATAGGGATAGTTGCCGATGGTATATCGTGCTATCTGGCACATTATAGTTTGGCATCATGTAAACATGCACATCAATTAAAATAAACCTATAGCCAGCTATGACGGTGCAACGTTAAAATGAAAAGGGCATGATTCCAAAGGATAAGGGTGGGGGATGTCAAACCTTAGTCTATGGGGGGGAACCCATGTGTTACCACCTTGTTTGATTTGCCATCTTCCCTTGTCTCATCCAAACACGTTAATGTCTTGTTGAGTAGTTGAGGCAGTTATGGCTGGGAGTGGAGTGTGGCAGGACTGTCAGTCCTTGCCCATGCGTACACTCCACCAACGAGTTAACCTCACATTGGAAGCAATCTCCACCACCATTCTCTCCACGACGCCACTCTTCCCAGGTCTGTTCACACTCACGAAGGGACGCACAAGAGGAGGTCGGTTCATTTTCCTCACGCACCTGTCGGGGGATTCTTTTTTGGTTTTGTGCATGCAGCGAGCTGGAAGAGTGGCCTCAAGGGCACGATTTCTGTTGTGTATGTGAAATAGTCGTGGTTTTAATCCACGATTTGGGCTTCCTGTTGGTTTAACCCGCGATTTGGGTTGCTGTCGTTCTTCCCCTGATTTTTGGATGTCCTTGAGAGTCCAATTTCTTCTTCCATTTCGGACTGCGTGTGTGTTTCTTTCTTCCATGTTTTTCCTGGGCTGTGTCTTTTCCTTTGTGCACAGGCTGAGAGTTTGTTCTTTTCCCTTTTCTTCCTGTGTAAGTTCTCCAACCATTACATTGGGGAACTGTGTGTGCTGTGGTCTCGTGGATTTTGGTTGGCTGTTGATTGCCACATCTCGCTAGCTGAGTTTTCCTCTATCCACGCTAGGAGTTTGGCTTCTCCTTTGTTTTGAGACTGTAGATTGTTGGCATCATTCATTTTGAGTTTGTGGCTGTTCATGTACCCTAGTTTTGGGTTGCTGCTAAGTTGTTTTGGCCACACTAGGGCCAAGAAAAACTCTGAAGTGTGGTTGGACCTGAGCTATGTTTCACCTTTTGTTTGGGGTTGTCACCCTGTTGTCTATGCCTTCTTCACAGAGCTGTGAATGGGTTGTTTTGCTACGATAGGCAGTGGTTGGTCTTCAGACTGTTGTGAGTGGGATTAGAGGCTGGGTATGCATGAGAAGACTGGTGTTTGAGGCCACCAGCATAGCACTTATCCTATCCTAGCTCCTTGACGGCCTGATAAACCCTATTGTGTGGGTTTGGCTGATTGGCAAACCATGGCTATGTGTAAGCCTGCATTGACCCTTAGTCCTTGAGGAATCATGCCCAGCTCAGGGGTGGCATTGTTACTGAGAGATTGATGAGCACGCTGGCCTATGGTTGGGTGGAACGTTGCAGCAACGTAGTTGGTTGTAGGGCAAGTTCTTCATCAACAGATAAGTACTCCTGACTGTTTCATCTCTGCAATTATATCTACTGTTTCATGAATTATGATGAACATGTTGAATGTTGAAATGTTATGTTTTCTTCTGTTGAATGCTGAGTAACTATGCATCTTTGTATGATGGATTATGTGTCTTGGTATGTATTATGTTTAAGCTTTTAATATCAGCATTGATATATGTCATGTTCATGGGGCTATTGCATGTATGTTTGGTGTTAGTAGCGTCCTCTTCGCCAGTCGGAGGGTCGGGGACGTTACAGAGTGGTATCAGAGTAAAGGTTGCAGCATGGGCCTGAATGGGCTATGAAGATGCAGTGACAGATCGTATGTTGCAACAATTGAGCCTCCATGGGCCATGAGAATCAGCGATAGAGGTAGGTTTCCCTCCGCCCAGCAGAAGAGAAATGAGAAATCAGAGAAGATGACAGGAAAATTTCAGAAATTTTCCTAAGTATGGAAATCATCAGATGGCTTAGGCTGAAGCCCACCCGATACGTCGAAGGACTTAGCCAGAAGCTCCTCCGATGCATCAGATAGCCTAGGCGGAAGTCCACCCAACGAGGGACGGTCGAAAGGAATTTTCAAGAAAATTTTCTAAGTGTCAAGACCGTTGGATCATCGGAAGACTTAGTCGGAAGACCCTCCGATACAGACCCTGGCGACGGCGAGGGTTAGAGGAAGTCTGAGCTGACGAAGCGGATGGAAAGATGATGAAGGCACCGATACATCGGCCAAGCTGGCAGGTTTGAGCCGCAACGGTAGCGGCAGACAGTACATGATTGAGCCGACGTGGGTGAAAATTCAAAAGTTTTCTAAGTTTTGAGATCATCGAAAGGATTCAGCTGAAGACTACCGAAACGTCGGCACATTTAGATGGAAGGACCTCTGATGTCGTCGGAAGACGGAGCAGCAGTTGCGGCAGGAAGCTTCACAAGAATTATTTCGATGCAGTGGCGGGAAGCTTCACAAGAAGTCTTTCGATGCAGTGGTGGCGGCAGAAGAAACAGGAGGATCACCGAAAGAGAGCCGCAATGGCAGAAACGAAGAGGTGTTGAGAGTCGATGCCAATGGGTGAAATAAGCCGATAAAGAGGAAAATTTTGAAGACTTTGAAAATTTGAAAATTTATTTAAGTATGGAAATCGTCATCGAAATTTAGCTATTTGAGCAGCCAATGTGGCGGCAAGCATTGGAGAAAAATAGAAGATGAGGTTGCCGATGCAGCGGCGGAAGAGAAGAGAAAGTTTTGGCGGAGATCTTCCGAAGATCGCCGAAACGTCGGTGAAGGATATTTGATTGAGCAGCCGATGCAGTGGCGGAAATAAGAAGAAAAGTTTTTGAAAATTTGTCTAAGTACAAAAAACATCAGAAAAATTTAGAAGATTGGACCGCCGACACGTCGGATGAAAGATGAAGATCAAACCGCCGAAGTGTCGGAAGCTCAGAGAACTAGCCGTCCAACAGGTAGAGGATTCGATCATCGACAAAGTCCGGAAGCGTAGATGAACAGACCACCGATAGGCCAGGAGAAGCTAGTTGTTTGGTCCACCAATGCATCAGGAGAAATTAGTTTTTTCAACTGCCAATGAGTTGTTTAGCCGCAGAATCCACAGACAGTTTACTGCCCGACGTTGTGGATGCCTAAGGAACTATCCACCCGATGGATAGTGGTTATGGTTGTCGATGCAACGGAAAGGATTGTGATTCGGATCAGCGATACAGCGGAATGTTAGGTGTTTTGAATGTAGGGTGTCGGAAAAATTGTTGGAAAAGGGTCCGATTGGGCCAAAGGAAAATTTTGAGTTTTCAGTGGGATTTCTCAGTGGATTTCAGTTGTTTTTCAATGGGATTTTCAGCAGTTTTTACAGGGCTAAAAAAGAGAAAAATGGCAGTGATCTTATGCCCCAAATTGCGTGAAAATCAAATATTTACAATAATAATAATAAAAAACAAGGGTGCTTCCCTCGACCCACCTTGCAGTGGCGGAAGCCACAAGGGGGAAAGCCCCCTTGACCCCCATCGTCCCATGAGATAGTCGTTCTTGTGAAAAGGAAATTCTATGTTTTGGGAAAATTAGTCAAGCCCAGCACTCATAAAATATGAATGGAGCATGGGGATAGGCGTTGGAAATCTTATCCAATAGGGAACAAGGGAAAGCCACCAGAGTTTGAATGAGGAGCAGAAAAGTACTAGTGGTTGTTTTGACAAACAATGTTGCTGTCAATATGGACAAATCTGGGAAATTGCATACCTAGAGGTAGCAAGGACCATGAATTCAAACCAGCTATTATGTGGAAGAGGAATTCCATGCAAAGATGAGGGATTTGAAAGGGAAAATTCCATAACCCCTGTCTTGCTAACTATATTATATTTTATAAGTTTTATACATGAAATGTATGAGGATATGCTTTGCATACATAGGATATTGAGGATTATACATTTATAATGAACCACTAATGATAGTTATTACATTGGTGTTGGCATTAGTGGAAAAACCAACGACAGCATGGACATGGATGAATATGTTACTGATGCTGACGAATGTGACAAGCAACCCTATGGAGAAAGGGATAAAGCAACAAGTCCAAGATAAAAAAAAGTTGGTGAGCAAATTCTGCAATCTCCTACAAAGGACCAACCAAACTGGTAATGCCAAGGGTGTAAGTAGGACCCATGAAGGTAAGAGTTTGATTATGACGAATTCCAAGGAGTGGTAAAGGTAAGAGACCTCATACCATGTGGATATTTGAATGTTATACTACATTCATATAGAAAGGTGTCATGCCTGTATATGTTGATGATATTGATTATAGTAATGTATCCTATATGAAGTAGTCATGGTTATGCCATGCATGGTATGTTGAATGCATAGTATTCCTGAATCAATGCAAGGTAGCATTGAATGGATCTGCATTAAAAATATTTTATGAATCTTGTAGTCATGCATTGAATGGATACATATGAAGGGTGTGAGTGACTGATTGCATAAGTATAGGTGCAAATGTTGTGATGCATTGCATGAATGCATTGAGATGAGTGCATGTGATATTATGAATAACTAATGGCTGAAATGATGAATTGATGACAATTCAGGAACCATTTCAAAGGCTGTTATGAATGTAGGATAGTAAGTGCATAAAGGGGATAGTCATGATCAATTGGCTGCCAGAGATGCTCTATGGAAGAGCAAGGTGGTACAAATGATATGCTTGTGAAGTAAGGAGTATCTAAACATTTCATTTAATTTGCATAAATGATGTGACTATACCTTACAATGTTAGTATGATAATGATTACGTGAAGTAAATGAGTTTTGGTAATATTGATGTGATTAACAGCTGGAAGTATTTGAATTTTATAAATTCTAAAGATGCTTCAGTGATTTTTGCAGCAGTGAAAAGGTTATATGCATCTAGACTTACCAAGTGTTTGGTTGATTGAAGCTCAGGTTTCAGGTAGATTACTTAGAGCATGGCAATGAGAGTAAGACCAT
>LPNX010716461.1:66739-121933 GCA_001517045.1 Pseudotsuga menziesii
GTATGGATATGAAATGTAAGAAGGATTTTGGATGGCTAACCGAGGGACTGTCAACTCAGAGAAGGGAGCCCCATTCCTCCTTAACGAAGGAATACTGCATCGGCAAATGGATAAGTGTTCTATGACCCTTGCTAATAATATGCATGTCAAATTATTAAAATTCCATATGCATAACATGTTTTGATTTCATTTCCATTATGACCGATTTCTTGAGTATGAATAGGGCCTACATGGCTCACATCGGAAAGGGGTGCACACTTTTTCGATGTCGGATCATGAAAGGGTTTTCAATATTGATTACACCCTAGGGAGTGGACGCACTCTTGGTGTCTCAATACTTGATAGCGAATGATATGAAATATGATTACAGTTTTAGAGCAATAATGCTGATGAGTTTGCTTATATTGCTTGTGTTGACAGGCTAAATAGATGCAGTTGAGTGTTGCACCCTAAAGAGAAAAAGGCAAACGGTTGTTGTGAGGGGTTGCGGAGTAAGGGTTACTGTTGATATAAGTGTGCATTACTGTTGATATAAGTGTATGTTGGTATAAGTGTATTGTTGATATAAGTGTATGCATTATTGTTGGTATAAGTGTATTGTTGATATAAGTGTATGTATTATTGTTGATATAAGTGTATGTTGGTATAAGTGTATGTTAGGCTGTTATATGCCTAAGGATCCATAGTAGATCCTAGACCTGGAAATGGTCATGGTAAAGTTCAAAGCCCAGTTGACATGAGGATGTACTGGCTGGACATTAATTATTTGATGTTGTGGAGCAGCCTGCGTGCTGACCTAACATCCAAGTCCATAGGCGATCCCAAGGCTTGCAAAGCGAAGCAGGATCTTGTGGACCAACGAGGAAACGCACAATACAGATAAGTATTGGATTATTTTTCTTATGAATGTACATGTGTATATGATTCGGTTATGATGTTTTAAGCTTGTGTTCTAGAGATAAAACCGATGAGAATAAACTAAACATGTGAATCTATTCAATGTTTGGATATAGGTATTGTTGGGAGCAAGGACTATGAGAGCATCCTAGGGGTGCATGTGGACATATGACTGTCCTAGAGAGCTCAAAACGAGCGGTAATGGAAAAGGTGCTAGTAAGACTGTGGAGGTCCTAGCAGCCGAGACAAACCATGTGGAGAGACTCCATGGTTTAGGGGTCTGGAATAGATCGAAGACACTAAGTGTCATGACCAAGAGGGATTGGTCCAACATTCACGGTGAAGTGAAAGAGGCTGAGAGCATGAAAAGCCACAGCGGTGGTGTGGGTTCCAGGATGGAACAAAGTAAGGAGGAAAGAAAAAAAAAACTCTTCCTGCTCTCTCTTTCCCTTTTTAATTATATATATATATATATACATTGTGAAAACAAAATATTGTTGAATGCATGTATGACTGAAAATGGAATGTGTGTATTTGCTTAAAGTAATTTGTGAATGCTGGAATAGTTAATTCCCTGCCCAAGAATGGACATGAATGAGCTCGTGTGCCTGTTGGGAAGGCATGAAAAATATGAAAGTCTCCTTGATGAGGCTTGGACTGTCATGCCAATTGGGTAATTAACTCACTGATTTTAATGTCTATATTATGCTTGGTCTGACAGAATTTCAATGGTGCATTTCACAGGTGAGAAAAGTGAAACCCAGTGGTGCACATCGATCATGGCAGCAGAGCAAAAGTTGCTGGACTTGGCTGGAAGTCTCCTTCAAATGATTGCCAAGACCCAAGAAAATCTTGGGGGGGTGCTCAAGATACAGAAAAGGCAGAATGAAATGAACCACCAGATTTTGCAAGACTCTATTGGTTTGCAAAGGGAGGTGAAAAGCCTTCTAGGGGCAATCGGCAAAGAAAAGGAAGGTGGATCAGTGATGGGACATTCATCCAAGCGACCCGTTGAGAAACGGTCCAGGCATGAAGACTCAAAGGAAATTGAGCAGGTAAAGATGAAGCAGCCAGTGAAATGTTGGGAATGCGGAGGACATCATTTACGCTGGGACTGCCCAATGAGGGAACATGAAGAGGGCAATAGCCGCAAAGTTCCTAGAATTTGGGATAAGCTGAAAGCTGAGAACCAATAGGAGAATTTCATGGAAGCCGAGGGGCTTGGTCTTGAACGTTCAAAGTAAATAATTGAACGTGGGACAAATCTGCAAAATTTTGAAATTTTTGATGTACAATTGTATATGTATTGTATATGTATTCCTATGTATTGGAGCACCGAGGACGGTGTTATTCCAAGGGGGAGGTGAATGTAACACCCTGATTTTGACCCCGTTTGCATGATGTATATAATGTAATTAATCGTGGTGAGGAGGTAAAGGCAAAAGCCCCACCATCTATTCGGTTGTGTATGTTTCGGCAATAGGGATAGTTGCCGATGGTATATCATGCTATCTGGCACATTATAGTTTGGAATCATGTAAACATGCACATCAATTAAAATAAACCTACATCCAGCTACGATGGTGCAACGTTAAAATGAAAAGGGCATGATTCCAAAAGATAAGCGTGGGGGATGTCAAATCTTAGTCTATGGGGGGGAACCCATGTGTTACCACCTTGTTTGATTTTCCATCTTCCCTTGTCTCATCCAACCACTTTAATGTCTTGTTGAGTAGTTGAGGCAGTTATGGCTGGGACTAGAGTGTGGCAGGACTGCCAGTCCTTGCCCATGTGTACACTCCACCAGTGAGTTGACCTCATGTTGGAAGCAACCTCCACCGCCATTCTCTCCACGACGCCACTCTTCCCGGGTCTGTTCACTCTCACGAAGGGACGCGTAGGAGGAGGTCGGTTCATTTTCCTCACGCACCGGTCAGGGGATTCTTTTTTGGTTTTGTGCATGCAGCGAGCTGGAAGAGCGGCCTCAAGGGCATGATTTCTATTGTGTATGTGAAATAGCTGTGGTTTTAATCCACAGTTCGGGCTTGCTGTTGGTTTAACCCACGATTTGGGTTGTTGTCATTCTTCCCCTGATTTTTGGATGCCATTGAGAGTCTAATTTCTTCTTCCGTTTCGGACTGCGTGTGTGTTTCTTTCTTCCATGTTTTGCCTAGGCTATGTTTTTTCCTTTGCGCACAGGCTGAGACTTTGTTCTTTTCCCTTTTCTTCCTGTGTAAGTTCTCCAACCATTACATTGGGGAACTGTGTGTGCTGTGGGCTCGTGGATTTTGGTTGGCTGTTGATTGCCACATCTCGCTAGCTGAGTTTTCCTCTATCCACGCTAGGAGTTTGGCTTCTCCTTTGTTTTGAGACTGTGGATTGTTGGCATCATTCATTTTGAGTTTGTGGCTGTTCATGTACCCTGGTTTTGGGTTGCTGCTAAGTTGTTTTGGCCACGCTAGGGCCAAGAAAAACTCTGAAGTGTGGTTGGACCTGAGCTATGTTTCACCTTTTGTTTGGGGTTGTCACCCTGTTGTCTATGCCTTCTTCACAGAGCTGTGAATGGGTTGTTTTGCTACGACAGGCATTGGTTGGTCTTCAGACTGTTGTGAGTGGGATTAGAGGCTGGGTATGCAGGAGAAGACTGGTGTTTGAGGCCACCAGCATAGCACTTATCCTATCCTAGCTCCTTGACGGCCTGATAAACCCTATTGTGTGGGTTTGGATGATTGGAAAACCATGGCTATGTGTAAGCCTGCATTGACCCTTAGTCCTTGAGGAATCATGCCCAGCTCAGGGGTGGCATTGTTACTGAGTGATTGATGAGCACGCTGGCCTATGGTTGGGTGGAACGTTGCAGCAACGTAGCTGTTTGTAGGGCAAGTTCTTCATCAAAAGATAAGTACTCCTGACTGTTTCATCTCTGCAATTATATCTACTGTTTCATGAATTATGATGAACATGTTGAATGTTGAAATGTTATGTTTTCTTCTGTTGAATGCTGAGTAACTATGCATCTTTGTATGATGGATTATGTGTCTTGGTATGTATTATGGTTAAGCTTTTAATATCAGCATTGATATCTATCCATGTTCATGGGGCTGTTTCCCGTATGTTTGGTGTTAGTAGCATCCTCTTCGCCGGTCGGAGGGTCGGGGACGTTACAAATATAATAACTAGTCTATATCAATCATCCGCCACAGAGAATATATTTTAGCAAACATGAATTCCTGCCATTGTAATAATGTAATATGAATTTCCAAAGAGCCTCCACAGTTTGAGTTGCATTGAGATATTTCTTGTTCGGGCCTACTACATTAACCCACTTATGAAATTTATTAAAACAATGTAACAATGAAGTTTATGATGGATCCAATACGATTCAAATATACATTCAAAAAATAAAAAAGGAAATAGTAGTTCATGCTTTATGTTGGATACCCATGATCACTCTAAAAAAATTGTTGTTTTGCAAGGTGATATTTCAAGACAAAAAGCAAAGAACATGAACTGTAAGCCCCTTAAAAACCTATCAAAATATTTAAACTTGCACACTCATGGAAAGTTCTCAACCCAATATTTGTGAGGTAAGTGGAAATTTTACACCTTGTGACTGACTTGACAAGATTTATATTGCCTGAAAAACAAAAATGCAACTCTAATTGCAAGACAAACTACAATCCTCTGGCAGAGTCCATAAAAGGTTGTAGATATATTCTCACTGAATCACAACCTGACCAGCCTTCGCTTGAGCATGCATGTACCTGCCATTACATTTTTGGTATTCTTTTCCATGTAGGCATGGCAAGGAATGAAACATTCAACCCTCGGGACAAAAATATACTCATGTTTGTAGAAGGTGCACCTAAAATTAGTGGTAATAATACCTAGGCTTCGTTTGAGCATTCACATAACTGTCATTACAGTTTTGGTCTACAGGCATAGCAAGCAATGAAATATTTGCGCAAACATTTATAGGTGAAACTAAAATTGGTATTAATAATAATGCCTAATAGGGAAATGGCACTTCAATTGGGTTAAGTTTTGGAAATACTGGGGCACAGAAATGAAAACAAAAGGCTAAAAGCTAATTTGTGATATTTACAGCTGATTGAAAATTTAAAAGCAACCACTACAACAATAAATATACACAAGTGAAGAAACAAACAAAAACCTTTGACTGGGCTCCAACTAAATAGAGAAGGTTTTATTTCCAATCAAAGATCGAGAATAAAATTATAAATGCCCTTTAATAAAAATAATATTAATCAAAAAATCAAGCATGCAACCTAGAGGATATACATAATGATGAATATAAATTCGTTTAGGTTGCAACTACAACAGGGACCGAATAGAAATATTTTCACAAATGTTTCTTGTATTTGTTCAAGCACCAAGGAACTGAGGAAAAAGGAATTTTTAATCCTTGATCAGACACCCTAGAACATGAGGAAAAGAAAACAGAAATGCTATCCTTGTTACTACCTGCAGCTGATTGGGATCACATCAAATGGCACATATCTATTTAAAAGCTTCTCAACTAGAACTCCAACTTTGATGTACCCCTTCAACCACTCTATGAAGCATCTCATACAGTATATTTACAACAAAAGGTCAACTACAACAACTTAAAAGTAAATCAATTATCAAACACTGAAGATCCATACCTTTGTCACACAGACGTATGTCTTTCCAGACTCATACATCACCACAACATCTGTAGTATTTCCAAATTGATCGAAATATCTCTTGAACTCATCTTCTGTTACAGTGGGAGCTAAACCCCCCACGAAAATATTCTTGGTCCTAGGCCCAGATCCTACATTACTGCTGTTTTTTGTGCACTCCTTTGTTTCTCTTCCCTTGGCATTGCCCTTTTCAGTTCAACCTAAATCAAAGCATACTAATCAAAATTTGACAAAACAAAGTTCAAAAACATAAACCTTAAATCCCAAACCCTAGAAAATCAAAAAGAAATTTCATGTGGGTATCAAGAAATCAAACAGGACTTCATGTGGGTGTCAACAAATTAAGCATGAGTCCTTGTGGGTGTTAATAAATTAAGCACGAGTCCATGTGGGCATCAACAAATCAAATAGTAGTCCATATGGGTATAACAAATCAAACAGAAATTCATGTGGGCTTAACAAAACCATACATGTCTACCATCTATTGTGTGTTTGTCAATCAAAACGCGATCTACAGTGGTCGGTTCTAAAAATCCTATGAAACGAAAGCCTCTGGCTCGTCTTGTTAACCTATCTCTCATGATAACAGTCTCGACCACTTCTCCATGGGCTTTGAAATACTCTTTCAGAGTCTCTTTCGTCGTCTCCCATGATATACCTCCAATGAAGACCTTTCCCTACTCAAGAATTTTCTTCAAAGGAGCCAGAAACTATAAGATTCGACTGTGGATTGAATTTAACACAGAACACATAATTAGTGTGGAGGATTGAAATTAACACATAACACATCATTAGTGTGGCCCTTCAATGTTTTGATGCAATCACCTGTGTGGACGTCCCATATGCGCAGAGTTTTTTCGTCGGAGGCAGAGCAAATGTAATGGGAATCCGACGACCATGCTCCTCCTGGTATTCATCATACCGACCAAAGGTTGCGAGGAGCGGGAAAGCATGGATCCATTTTGGGGATGGCATCATACGATAACAAGAAATACTAGCCGCGCACAAAAATTTGCAGCCTGCAAAACTTCCTCGTCGGCGATACTTAAAGGAACTATAAAATGAGACGGGTATGTGGAGAAAATAGTATAGTTCGAATTGACATCACTAATTCTCCACCATTTATTTGATTTCTCCAACTCCTCTAGATTGTTCTTCCAAAAAATCCTGAGATAATCTTGAAGAAACCACATATTTGGGTTCAAGTTTATCACCATGGATGGCCCGCAGATGAAGGCATATAGTTTCCATAGACTCGAGGTTCTCAAACACTGCTTCAGTTCATCAAATATTAGTTTCCTTTGTTTAGTTTATGGAGGAAAAAGAATAAACAATAATCCACATGTCCTTACCTGCAACTTCTTGGAGACGCCCTCCATGTGACCTTGGAGCTCCTTATTCACACTTTTGTCGCTTGCAAACCATATTCTCATGATTTGGATTTGTGTCCTGCGCCTGCACCTGCAATGGAAACCCCCTATGATGTCATTTAACACCCTTTACAAAATTTGGGTCGATTTAGTGTTTTTCACGGGATCACTTCACAGTTGGGATTTGGGGGTTTAATTTTCGATAGCACCGAGTTTGGGTTGTAATATATATTATACACAATGTATAATTTGTTTATATATATTACATTGTAATATATATTATATATATTACAATGTGTATATATATATATATATATATAACAATGTAATAAAAAATAATAATAACTTTTAAATTTTTTTAATTTGTTTTAATTTTTATTATCATGTGAACCATAGTGTATTTGGGGGTTCTTAGGACATGGACCATAGGGGTTTGCTTATTTTGTGTTTTCACGAGTTTTTTTCATGAGAAGAAGAACAAATAATGGGCATGAGAATGTCTAATCTGAATTTCTAATGGAATTAAAATAGACTGGAACCATTCCAAACTTTTGACTTCAATGTCTAAGAATGTTGAGGAAGAGAAAAAGTAAATGTAGAAACAAATTGAATCATACCTCCATGGTCGTAATCGACATCAGTAAGAGTGTTATGGGTTTTTTCATAGATAACAAACCAAGAGTTATATCACCTAAGTGGTAAGAGGAGTACACACATTGATTAAATGGTTAATCATAATAATTGTCTACCAGTCATATCAAACTTTGAAGACAATAGGAAATGGAACCTTCCCCATGTTCTTAATTATACACCGAGGCTCGGGTTGTATAAAGCTTTGCACTCACTAAGAAAATAGGTGAGTAAACCAATGTTCACCTAATCACTTAAGTGATAAAGAAACATTTCTACATTAACCATGGATATACTACGTGCAACAAAGAGACCACAAGGGGTGTAACCCTTTTATCTATTGTTGTAAAGGTGTTTCACAATTGAGGAACCAAGAATAAGGTTTTGAAAATTCCATTCATGGTACCTTGAAAAGTAGTTGGGTGGAATGGATAGACCAGATGGCACCACTACGAACTCAAAGTGGACATGATGTATTCTAAATGTTTTATTGAAATGTTTTGCCACTCTCACCCTTATTTGGTAATAACAAGATCTCAAGTCTATCTTGGTGAATATCATGTCACCATGCAACTCTATTGGCACCTCATCAATCCTTTGAATAGGATATATGTTATTAATATCCCTCTTGGCAAGCTCTCAGCAATCAATGCACATTATGAATGAGCAATCCCTTTTCCTAATTGGCATCACATGTGAAACAAATGGATTTTTGCTAGGGATAGAGTGTGGTCCATCCATCTCTAAGACATCTTCAACAATTTTTTCAATTTCATATTTAAACAATCTAGGATATTTATAAGGAGGAACAATTACTAGTTTGGACCTCAGTTATATTTCAATAATGTGTTCTTTATCCCTCTCAAGTGGCATTTCACGAGGTACATTACAAAATACATGTAAAAAAAAATTGTGCTCCTCATTTTATACTATGGGTTCAACATCCTCATAGGCTTCACATGCAATTTTTGGAATGAATTACTTTAAAAATTAAAACATTGTTGTTCCATACCCAATTCTAACTCGTTTATGGGAATATATCAATTTATTGGGACATGACTACATTTCTTAAATGGTGGTCTAGTAATGCCCCACTTCAATTTCCATATACATCTTAGACATGTTTATTGCACAAGTCCTTGAAGTATTTGACCATTGAGCAACCGTAACTACATCACCTTGTACAAATGCAACCACATAAAATTAAAAGTTACACCACAATTGTTCAACAATACCTTCAGAAGCTTGATCATTTCCTTGCACTAGTCCATGGTAAATTTGGTGATGGTAAAAAATTGGAAGTTATTTAAGGGAATAGTTTTCCCACTTGTTCATGGCACTATCTTCTTGTCAATGAAGTTATGAATGCTTTTTATACCAATAATGGAAATGATGATTCTCCCTTTTATTCATTCAATGCAAAGAAATTATAGGCATAATTTCCTATCCTTAGTTTTTACAATTAGAAACATCCTTGTCCTCGCCTTCTATTGTTTCCCTTAGCTCATCTTCTGCAATGTCCTCTAGTTCATAGAGAAATTCAACATGTTTTGATAGGAGTGTTTCTTTTATGGCCACTTGACCATTTCTCCTTACAAATGAAACAAATACCTTTGGATCTTAAATATACACTAATCTCTTATTTCATCACTCCACTTCTTAACTATGCATGGGTACAATTAAGTATAATATCGTTCTTTTTCTCTACTAAGTTCTTTAATACTTGAGTGAATATCATTTGACTGATGAACAGTTGACTCGCTACAGGGTGACTTCTAACATCATTTATATTATATGATTCATAATGGAATCCACCATAGTGGGTTGTTTTGAAACTTTCATAAATCCTTTTTGTGGTCATTCAATCGATCGATGTACATAGTCACTATCTTAGGGACATGCTTCTATGTATTCCATTAACATGCTAGTTTGTTTGAATTATCTGGAATATATGGTCACGGTTTCAGTTTTCCTCATATTTTTAGATCCATAGAATAAAATTTCTACGTGAGGGTCTCAAAAGTTTGATAAAATTCTCTCACAAAGATCCCATGTGACTATGATATACACTCTTCTTCCTCAATCTATTTTTTCACCATTTTCACCTAATCAAACATTGGATCATCAAGGTGTAGAGTAGAAAAAAAAATTTAATCGTCCATGGGGTTTAACCTAAGAATCCTTGCAACTTTTTTACCCATGAATATTGATGTTATCGTAATTTTAATCAAATTTCGGAATGGGATTTTTTTTCTAAAATCCTATGATTAATGTGGTTTCCCTTTCACTCTTCTATTTGCAAAAGTATTTACATGGTGATTGTGATTTTAAGCTTCACTCATTTTTTTATAGGGATGAAAGTGCCCCACATCCCTATCCTTTGCTTCTTTGTTGTTGATTACCATGGTCAATGTTCTTGTCATGGTATTCAATTTTATGTTCACATTTGTAACATATTGCTTAACCTCATAAAAAAGAGTTATCATTGCCTCTTCCATAGAGACCTCCAATTTTGCTCTCCAATTTTCATCAATATGAGAGTAAGATGTTGTGGTTCCCGTGAGGCCAATAAAGTGGTTTTGATACCGCTATTTGAACCCAAATAGTTATGTATCCACCTTCTAGTCATTGGCTAGGTGTTTTGTTGGAAAACTAGACAAATTTAGATAACAAAACCCAAATTAAAGAATTGATTCACACAAAGTGGGATTTAGCAATTATAAGTGAAAAAAAGAGCCAAGTACAAACATAGTGTATGCTTTATTGGAAACATGATAATGGTAGCTTACAAGGAAAGTACAAACATTTATGTGCTTTAGCTTGTTTTTTTGCTGACCTCATAACAAAATGACATACATAACAACAATTGTTAACTTAGAACATAACACTAATCAGTAACATGTCAAATCCTTATGAATTGTCACAACCCCATAAACCTTTGATGTGTTAGCCATGATGTTGCAGAAAATGGGAAAAAGAAGTGTAGGTGTTTCTATAAGTCTTAATATAGGGTAGTTTTTGATGGTTACAAAATATGGAGAGTGAAAATCTTATCACTTCTTACAAAAATATGTAATTAAAAGAAAACTAACCAAAAAAGGGAAGAAATTAAACCTAATGGGTGATTCAAACCCTTTAAAATTTTTAATGTTAAGAAATAAATATTTGAATTCTCAAAGAAAAATCACTAAAACCCACAGATATAGTCCAAACAATGCAATGGAAGCAAAGAAAGTTCATGAAAATCATTGTAAGCTAGGCATGGTTGATATCTAAGAATACATATCAATCCCATTAAAGTGTCTAAGAATACCATGTGTGTCATTAATGGTTGGAAATATTATTACAATCATAAAAATGGATGTAGAAATATCGAGCTTAGGGATCGAGATAAGAAAAAACTATTTTTTAATACTCTTTAATTAAATTGGTTATTCTTTACTGCTATGAAGTATGGGCTTGCAAAATCCCTAGCAAGGGTTGGAATAAAATTGAGCAATGCCAAAAACACTACATGGCCTATTATTTAAAATTAAATGCAACATCCCTTACCCATTTTTTTCAATTGAATTTGGATGTATTTTTTGTAGTCTATAGCCATGATTTTCTATTTAAATTACAACACAAATTGCTCAAGTTGAATAAACACGGGCTCCATGTTATTGCTTATTGTATGAATGTAAATGTAGCCACCACATGTTGAAAAGATGTTGGGTGAAAGATGTTGAAGCTTGGATAAACTAGTAGGAAACAAAATAAGATAATCAAATTAGTAATACCAATAGCGACCATATGGACTTATCGTCTCAATATATACAATGTGTGTAATTTTCATCGCAATAGCGACAATGTCTGCTTCTCGTCGCAATAGAGACTATATGGAATTATCGTCGCAAGAAAGATGAAGTGTGTAATGGTTGTCGCAACAATGACAAAGTATGGCTTTTGACACAATAGCGACATTCTCCTTTTGTCACAATAGCGATAGTATTGAAGGTTCGTCGTAAGAGCGACAAATGTCGGGGAAATTTTCAAATTTTTTCAAAAAATTAAAACTGTTTTTCCATGAAAGCAATGGTTTTAACTGTTTCGTCGCAAAATTTCGTGGGAAATTTGAGCGATATGTAGTAGTGCATGGAGAAGATCATGGATATGTTGAATGAATTCCAAGATTTGTTTCCTAAAAAAAATTCTGAGATGAAGGGAATATTAGTAGATTTGGGAGAGATGAAGATCCCACTATATCCATATGCAAAACCAATGAAGCAGTGATCATATCATTGGAATCCACAATCCAAGGAGAGGGTCAAGGCTGAGCCCAACAAAATGTTGGATGATGGGATAATAGAGTCAATTGAGGCATCAGAATGGATCAGTCCCATGGTTGTGCAAGATAAGAAGACGGGTGAGGTTTGGATTTGTGTTGACCTCAGAAAATTGAATGATGAATGCCTTCATGATCCATTTCCAACACCATTTACTGATGAGGTATTATAAGGAGTAGGAGGTCAAGAAATTGATTCATTCACGGATGACTTCTCTAGCTATCACCAAATTAAGATCGCAAAAGAGGATCGACATCAGACAACTTTTGTTACTGAATGGGGATTTGTTCAATACACGGTGATGCAATTTGGACTGAAGAATGCACCTTCGATATTCTCCAGGATTGTTGTCGTTGCTTTCAAGGATTTTATTCAGAAGTTTCTGGCAGTTTATATGGATGACTGGACGGTTTTTGGGTTGATAAAGGATCATCTTATAAACCTGCGACTGATGTTGGAGTGATGTCGGCAGCATTAGATCACGACGAACTCGAAGAAGTGCATTTTATGTGCCCCGTTTGGGATGTTGTTGGGATTCGGTATTTGTATGTATTCCAGAGTGTCAGGGAAGTTTCGACACATTAAAGGAAAAGATGGATTCCACACCAATACTAGTTTTTTCTGATTGGACAAAGGAGTTCCATGTTCATGTTGATGCGCCGTCAATTGCGCTGAGAGTGATGTTGGAACAGGCTGGTGAAGGTGATATTGATCACCCGATTACTTTTGTTAATCGGAAGTTGTCGTTTGTGAAGAATAATAATACTACGACCAAGAGGGAAGGGTTGGCAACGGTATATGCATTCTAAAAGTTTCGACATTAACTATTGGGAGGTCATTTCAAGATGTTCACAGATCACTCTTCTTTGAAATACCTGGTGAATAATCTTGTGTTGAGGGGGGTATACGTCATTGCATACTTCTATTTCAAGAGTTTGATTTTGAGATAATTGTGAAACCAAGTTGCTTGAATGTTGTCCCATATCACTTATCGCAGATTGAGACAGGAAAAGAACCGAAGAACATTGAAGATGGGTTATCTCATGCACAATTATTCAGAGTCAAGATGGTTGATGAATTCTATGAGAAAATAGATCATATTTTGGTGATGGGAACAACACTAGAAAAACTCACTACAAGTCAGAAGAAGCAGTTGGTTGTTCGAGCTGTGGATATCTATCTGATTGTTGGACAACTCCATAAGCTAGGACTAGACGAGATCTTACGGTGATGTTTCCTACCGCATGAACAGGGGCGGGTATTGGCAAAAGCACATGCGAGAGTTCCAGGTGGACACTACGGAGGTCGCACTACATCCAGGAAGGTGCTATGCGCAGGGATTTGGTAGCCAAATCTGAATGGGGATGCAGCAGACTATGCAAGGACTTGCGACGTTTGTCAAAGAACTGGAAAACCATCAAGGAGGGATGAGATGTTGCTAGTACATCAGGTGACGCTGCATCCATTTGATAAATAAACATTGGAATTTTTGGAACCAATCAACCCACTTGGAAAGATAATTGATGCATGGTACATCATCACCGCAACATATTATCTAATGAGATGGGCAGAGACCTCACCAGTTGTGGATTGCACCGCTGCAACAATAGTAAGGATTCTATTTGAAAACGTTGTTACTCGGTTTGGTTGTGTAAATACATTGATGAGCGATCAAGGGAGTCACTTTATCAATCGCACTATCATTACATTAACAAAGGAGCTTCATATATAGCATAAGAAGAGTACCCCTTATAATCTACAAGCAAATGGGACAGTTGAGGCATTCAACAAAGTGTTGGAGCATGTGCTCACAAAGGTGTGCAATGTAAGCCGTGATGACTCGGATTTGAATATTCCAGCAGTCTTGTGGGCGTATCGCACCACTTGCAAAAGATTGACAGGACAGACGCCATTCAAATCGGTGTATGGGAAAGAGGAAGACATGCCAATGGAGTACATCGTTCTGAGTTTGTGCATTGCAGCTGCAACAGGAATGGATGATGAACGAGAATTAGAAGAATTCCTAGCACAGTTGGTGTAGCTCGAGGAAGATCATTTTATTGCAGGTTTTCACCAGTGCGTTTGAGATCAATGGATCGACAAAAATATTGGCATGATCGACATTTTAAAAACAAACACTTTCAGGAAGGAGAATCAGTGTTGATGTATGACAACAAGTTCACCAAACATCCAGGTAAGTTGCAAATGCATTGGTTAGGTCTGTATGTTATCAATTCCATTATTATAGGAGGCGCAGTACAGCTACAACAATTAGATGGTGTGATGCTTCCTAAGCTAGTGAATGGCAGCAGGTTGAAGCCCTACAAGCCAGGGTCGATGGTGCGCAATGCTTGAGGCACTGCACAGTTGAAAATATATATATATATATATATATATATATATATATATATATNTTTTGCATAATATGGTAGTTAATAGGATGGAGGATGTCGACGATACCGCAGAGCATGCTATGTACCATGGACATCGCTCCCTCGATTATGAGAATGAAATATGACAATCATGATCTTCTTGCATCAACCAAGATCATTGTAGATCCATTTATACCAACGACGAGAGCAGGCAGCGGCCCAGTCGCGCACATTCCACATGACTGGGTGCGGGAATTAGAGAGATCGGGGTTGTTGGCCTCATCAACATGCCACATTTCGGGAGGTTGGTGGAAGCCAATACATGCGCGAAGCAACTATTAGCATGATTCCATGGAGGCTATCTATGGATGGAACGATCAGTACCAGTCACTGTTGCACTAATTTAAGACATTATGGGGATGCCCAAGGAGGGGCCCGACCCATCACAATATTTGCGGGGGAAAGACAACGATAAGAAATTGGCGAAAAAGCTAAAGAAAAGATATAAATTGTAGCGATATGGGCGCACATACATCATTGACATCATTAATGAGAAAGTTGTTTGCATCACAACAAGAATATTGACTAGCAAGGTGGTCAAAAAGAACCGGCCCAAACAGTGCAATTCGGTGGTCATAGAGAGCGTGGAGCAGTGTGCGTAAGGTATGCAGATGAATTGGTCTTTGTTCTTAATGAACCAATTGGAAGATGATGCGCTCGCAATACAGACAGGGAAGCACCTGTTTACTTATAGTTTGCTACTCATTCTGATCGCACTAGTTGCTTGGATGGAGCTCGAAGACTATCAAGGCATGGACATTGAGGCGGTCAAAGTATGCAAAGGAGTGCACTCCCAAAACCTGTGGTTTGTTAAGGAGCCAGAATGACTCAAGGACTGCTCAATACAATTCAAGTTGTATTGGGAGGCACTGCAGGAGGAAGCTATGAAGGTTCTGCGGTTATCAAAAGAGGAAGTGGCGAAATACCAATGCGTTGTTCGATTCACGATAGGGCCACATGCCATCCATGTGCAGGCAAGAAGAGACACAGATAAGCAGTGGTTTCCCACACTTTACAAACTGTCTGATGTAGAGCTGGAGGCAATTATAGATGACTGGACAGTGGAGTGGTGAGAACCTTTCGGCATAGAGGAAGTGTCAATGGGTCCACCAACCGATGCTCCAGTGGATCCTCTACCAGACCCACAGAGCGAGCACGAATCAGATAAAGCGTCGACAAGGACCCCAACTGACTCATAGGCGGAACAGGATTTTAAGGAATCCTGCACAAAGAAGTGACAAGAACAGGGAGCATCCAACAGCACAATGCTAGGGACCAAGGACCAAGTAAACAGTATTATTGCGGCGATCACCACAGCGACAGATGCGAGGGTAGAGAAGATGAAGAAGCAAGTGACTGACAGATTTGGTGAGGTAAACACTCGCCTTAATTCTTTGATTGACGCGGTTTTGGAAAGGGTGCCCAAGGCGGGTGTTTCACAGAAGGTTGGGACGATTAGCATTGGAAAGTGGATCAGGAATGTTCAAATTTTTTTCACATGCAATCAAGACCAATAGTGAGGATGTCAACACCTCACTTCAACAGTTTTAGGACCTCTCACAGGACCTCAATGAACTTTCAACATAGACATTGGTTCAACTCCAGAGGATCATGACTCAAGAGTTAGTTGACCGGGAGCAAGTTATTGGTGACCACCTTTTGAGGTCATAGGAAAAAGAAGCGGAGGCAAGGAAGGAGATTGAGGACCTAAAGAACGAGCAGGATCGATTGACAGTGGAGAAAGCGCAACTCTGGGATAGCAGGGTGCGCCTGAAGCAGGCAGTTTCTGTCGCCTTCCAAAAAGTACCATAAATCACAGTAGATATGGATGCAGAGGTGAAATCATAGCGGCTTGGATCCGTAATTGCACAACTTAAGTGCGACAACAAATATCTACATGATTTGGTGAACCCAGGAACACCACTAGACCAGGATGTAGAACAAAAAAGCACCATTGAAAACTTAGCAACACAGCTGGAAGAGATGGAGAAAGAAGCAAAACAATTCACAGATGCGACTACACAGTTTTTTGGAAGTGTATCCAGGATGCGCAGTTAGAGAAACTCACCACGCAATTGCAGGAAGCCGAGGGACAGTTGGCCACACTGAGGACATCGCTCAAAGTGATTCCCCCAACTGTACAGATCACAAAAGCATCAAAGCTGAAGGACTTACAACAGCACATTTCAAAGGAAAGGGAGCATCAACAGAGGCGCACAATACAGTTGGACGAATTCCAGGACGTTGGAGCACAGCTCTTAGTAAAGGCAGTTTCAATGCTGAAGGAAGTCCAGGATAGTCGAAGCAATGTCACTACAAAGATAATTGAGAATCCACTGGAGCGCAAAGTGACAGAAAGCCAAGAAATCAGTGAAAATATCAAGGAGCAGGTCAAAGAGATCACCCAAAAGTATGAGGACTTCAAGGTAAATATCGATCGTTACACCATTTTTAGCTGACATGGCTCGAAGGCGAGCCACAAGATTGTGCTGGGGGGCTATTGGCAAGGAGTTTTGAGTATAGTTAGCTGCGCAACATCACGGATGTTGCGCAAAGTCAAAGATGTTTCGCATAGTGGAAGATGGCGTGCAAGGCGGAATGACCACATTTTGTATATTTTGGTCATATTTTGTATGTTTTGGTCATTAGATTTGGTCCAAGTAGTGAGGAAATTGACTTAAGTGGACCACCAATGTAAAGGCACAAGCCTATAAGTAGATCTAGGATTGTGAATGTTGAGATATCTTTGGATCTATTGATAATCTAGAGATCAAACATTTGTAAGAGATGAATTGAAGAATTGTTTTTGGGACCTATATTTTGCTGCGAAGACTAATATGACATGACAGAGATTAGACGGTAATAATGTGTCTTTTTACATATTCTCGTTTTCCTGTTTGTCACGATCTAAATGTGAATTGATACTGGATTATGATATGTATATGTGAATGATGTGATGTTTTTCTGTTATGAATGATGATATATTGATAGATATGTTTATGCACCAATGTTTATGCTGTGATCTGAGTATGTTGATTTGATCTCCTAAATGAAAATATGAATCAGTTAATGTTTGGATATTCTAAATGATGATGCAATAAGGTTGACAGTATATGTGCAATCCTCCTGCTCACTGCGGAAACTTGGTTCCGACAGTTCTCCCTCGAACATCTCGGGTGAGACTTCATCTGCTCTGCAGGTGTTGTTGGACAGGGTAAAACTTGTCTAGGCCAGTGCTCAGGGAGATCGTTGTGTTTTCGGTGTTGACAGTGACTAAACCCATGTCGACTGATATGTGTAAACACATGCTATAGCATCGTCTTGAGGATGATGCTAGAAGTGAGTCCTTATGGTTGGGTTGTAAATTTTACCAAACAACAATTTTATTTGGTCCAACAATTTCAAAGTCATTGGCTTCTATGTTAAATGTTGAGTTCAACTTATAGTATGTACTTATTTAAACAAGTGGTGTTTCCTCAACATGAAACACCACCTATTTCCCCTTTATGTCGTGGGTGTTTCATTTTGTGAGAAACACACACAACAAAACAAACCACAAACAAGCATGGTTCATGGGTGAATCCCTATAGTAATTGAGAATTTTGTGTAAAGTCAGTGGATACAATGTCCCAAAGGAGCCAATCCTATAACTTAAATTGTAACACTTAAAAATTTGATTCCTAGTGTCAATGATATTCCAGTGTATGAAAGAGATATGGAATTTAAAAAGGGTCAAGTTGATGAGGATTGCAATGTAACTAGGACATGTGTATGAATAAATTTGTGAAAACGTGTATTACTCAATTAACAAGTTAACTCTACAAGCTATTCAGATTTAATAGATTTTAAAATTGATGATGCAACAAGCCCAAAATAACTCCAATACCAATAAAATAAAAACATTTCAAGTATCTTGAGCTTTGTGACAATTAGTAGAGGTATGGGAGTTAGGCACACCTCACGACCAATTTTGAGGCCATGGATAAAGCTTGAAAACTTGTGAATGTGCATTTTACTCCTAAACACAATAAAAAATATGTAGACAAAATGGCTCTTGAATGCAATTCCTAAGACAAGTATTGAAAATTCAAAGAAGGCATTGGAATCACTTACGATTCTACTAACTCAAACTTGGCACAACTGTTAAGTTCTCTTAATTTTCTTAGATGATATCTTAAACCAAATTGTCACTAGTAAAATCACTGAAAGAACAACAAGCACATAAACATAAGAACATAAGAACACAAATATCTTCCTCTAGGAAACCACAAGGGATAAAACCCCGCAAAACATCCTCAGTATAGAACTCGACCAGAGCAATATAAAACCCAGACAACTGCTTCTCTCTTCTTTCTGGTGCACTAATATTTCTCTCTTGCAAAACAACTTGAGTGAGTAAGTACAAATGAAGGGGAGCGCCTCCCTATTTATAGTCTTCAGTTGACTTGACCTCTAACCTAACAGGGCCGACTTGTCTAGAAAGACACCAAAAATAACATTTATTATATTTACACTTAGGTACTATTGACCTGACTTACATTCGGAGGTTTACATTGATTCTTTCAATGACTCTTACAAGACCAAAGTCATCTCTCGAATGAGAAACAAATTTAATACATTTGGAATATCTTTCGAAGTTACAATACCTTAACACTCTCTCTTAACTAGGAAGGTATTCAACCACAGTAGAAACTGCTACCACAACTATACAAATGACTGGTTATTCTCTATATGTCATAGGAAGTTTTAGAACGTCATCATACATCTTCAGCATCGATCTCAGCTAGATCATCTTCTACAATCTCAGTATGTGAATACTGAATCATCTTTTGTACGTACTCGAGCATCTTCTATCATCTTCTAAATCATCTTTTGTAGCATCAATATGTGAATACTGAATCATCGTTTGTCACATCAGTATATGAATACTGAATCATCTTCTGGATCATCTTCTTATAGCATCAGTATGTGGATACAGAATCATCGTCTATCACGTCAGTATATGAATACTGAATCATCTTTTGGATCATCAATATGTGGATACTGAGTAATCTTCTATCATACTAGCATGTGAATTCTAAATCAACTTTTTCCAACATCAGTATGTGAATACCGAGACATCATCTGTAACATCTTCATCTGCAACATCAGTATATAGATATTGAGACATCAACAACAACATCATTAGCATGTTAGTGCTAAAATCAAAATCATTTATAATGCTAAATCATTATCTTGTTAGAATATGTAATGATGACTTGGCATATTGATAAAATATCATTTAAAGACATAAAATAAATCTAATATTATAAAATATCCCACATGCATCGTTGTAATTATATCCTTTGTAACCATTCTCTATATAAAGATGTGGAAATTCATGTATCCCACATGTGTTATGGGATGTATTGCAATCCAGATCTCTTGGTATATATGAGAGGTGAAGGAGACCCTTTTAGGTACGTGTTGATTGTAGTTCATCACACATCACATGTGTATGTCATTTGTACACACATGATTGTGGCATAATTGGGTGATGGAGCTTGATGTGGTGCATATGAGAGGATGCCATGTAATCTTGGAGATCTATTTTCAGAATAATGGAAGATGCAACCCTTCTCGTGGACGTAACCCATTTTGGGTGAACCACGTATATCAGTGTTCTCTTGTTGTTCTCTTTTCTCCAATTTTATTTCATGCTTTATGTTGCTTGGTAGATAGAAGGATAGACTAGTAATGTGTTCCAAATTTTATATTGTGGTATGATATTATTTCATATGTTCACAATATTCTAACATGGTATCACAGTCAGATTGCTCTGCTCTACCTTCTTCGGTAATTTTTTTATTCTTTATTTTCAAGCAATATATGTCCATGATTTTACTTGGGCATTTCATTTTTTTGTGATTTTGTGACACGATCTATAATACCCATGTGGTATTTTTTAGATCTAGGCTTTATTCTACATATTTAATTTTTTTCTTTCAAACCCTAACCCTTGTGGAGAAGTATTTAATGTAAAATTGGACGGCGACTTTCAAATATATTTTTTAACACTTTTTGTGTATTTTTTTAATAAATAAATTGCAGATCTTAGTTCCTCTCGCAAAAATACTCAATTTAAAAATAAAAAATAAAAATCATCTGATTTTGTGTTTGGAAAGCAAAGATATTGTTGATTTAAAATCAGTTATTTTTCAGAAATTTTCCATACTGACGAAAAATATTGCAGAGTGAATATCTTTTGATTGAGTACCCGGATTTCTATTATGTTTCACATAAGTGGGTGCAGAATGGCTTCTCTAGTTCCGAAAACATGTTATATTAAAAATTTCGGGAAATATTGACCGAGTTATGGTCACTTTAAATTTTCCATTTTTTTCTGCTTTCGATTTTCTGCTGCAGTGACAGATCCGTCTTTTAGCAGTTGTTGAGCTTCGATTTTGGTGAGAAAATTTAGTTTTTTATTCATCTATTATCGTGAAATTCATGTCATGAACTTCTTTATCTCTTTGCATTAGGGTTTATGTTCTTATTCATCATGTTTACAGAGGTTGTCTTATTCTTGTTTGTCTATAACCTTCTTTGTGTGGAAGATGTTTTGACATTTTCAGGGGCATGGATCTCTAGTATGGTAATGGTGACATCAAGAATTAAACCTATCCTTAGGACTTAGTTGTTTAATGGCTATATTTTCTTATCTATAAGTGATATCATTGTTTTATTTGATACAAAAAAAAATGTTCAATATTAGTAACATGATCTCACTCTTCTAATAATGATAATGATGATTCTGTGTTATCTTGTGATCATTATTTTCTTTATTTATATGTTATTGTTGGCATTTGTGTAAAAGCAATTCCATAGTTTTTATAAGAAATCTCTTTATGGTCATTATATTCTCTTGCTAATTGATTTATTGAGTAAAATCAATTTTTTGAATCTATGTGATATCATGGGATGATCATAATTTGATATATGTTGATCATGTTAAACATTTTGACCTATTTTCATATATATCATGTCATGTTTATTTCGATCATCTTTTACTCAATGTTTGTATGGCTTTAAACAATCTTATAGTCTTGAAATCTTTGTCATGAGCACCTTGTTCTTGTTGCATTGATGTTTATATTCTTATGATTGTAGATGTTGTATTGTTCCTACTTGTCTCTAACGTTCCTATATGGAAGCATTGGCATCTGTTTCTTGTCTTTAACATTCCTATATGGAAGCATTGACATTTTTAGGACATTCATCTCTTGCATATTAACATGGTGTTAACAAGAAATGAACATGTTATTAAGATTAGTTGTTTGATGACTATATGTTTTCATATATTTAAGTTATATATTGGCTCATTATTCTATATTGGTATCTATTATGCTCACTCATGTTTATGCTCCTCTATTTATTATATCACATCATGTCATTTTCTTGATAATCTTTTGCTCAAAATTCATATGGTCTTGCATAGAAGCAATTCCTATTATTTATATGTTCTTGATCAATATCGTTTTATCATCTCTTATGATTTTTGGGCGTGTCATGTTTATTATATAATTTACTCTAGGAAGTTCTTTTGTGCATATTAGTTATCTATGTTGTGGGATAGTTTGATTCTGCTATTCCTTTCTTGTTTAAGCATATGGTGGTTGTGGATCTCTGGTTTTTCAGCTTTGTTCATTTCTTCAACTTATCCTTGACTACAACAAAGATGGTTGATGTTAAGAAGGAATGTAATGTTGAATTTTTATCATATTATATCACAATATTCTAGTAATGTTGTATGATGGACACCCATCTTCTATTGTTCATGCATCCTTCAGTTGTGTTGTGAAGGATGTTTGCATGGCTCATGTTTCGATGGAAAGACCATTCAGGTCTTGTATTCCCAATGTAATCTTCAGTAAGAGCTCTCTGAAGACTATTTCGATGTATGGATCCAATGTTCTTGTCTTCGTCATGCAGTCTATTGCAAATTTCTTTCAGCTATCATTTGAGTTATAGGTTGTGATGATTTTGCATCCACGTGTTATGTTGTATTGGCCATACAATGTTGTGTTATGAAAATGTTCATCTTACAACTTGGTACAAATGTACTTTCATGAGAAGTGGATGTTGTCTTCATCAAGTCCATGAGGTGAAGTGTGTTTTTTATTCACATCGTATGGAGCATTCTGGAAGTTGGAATCAAGGGGGATGTTGGTGTGTTTCCACCTTCCTTCCATTTGTATTCCTTCTCCCAGTCATCATTAAGGGGGGGTGTTATAATATGTAATTATGACTTATGTGGTATATTGGTATTTAAAGGTATAAATAAAATCTAAAATTATAAAATAGAGTTATCCCACATGCATCATTGTAATGATATCATTTGTAACCATTCTCTATATAAAGAGGTGGAAATTCATTTATCCCACATGTGTTATGGGTTGTATTGTAATCCAAATATCTTGGCATATAAGAGAGGTGAAGGAGACCCTTTTGGGAATGTGTTGATTGTAGTTCATCACACATCACATGTTGTGTATGTCATTTGTACACACATGATTGTGACATGATTAGGTGATGGAGATTGATGTGATCCATATGTGAGGATGCCATGTAATCTTGGAGATCTATTTTCAGAATAATGGAAGATGCAACCCTTCCCGTTGACGTAGCTCATATTGGGTGAACCACGTATATCAGTATTCTCTTGTTGTTCTATTTTCTCCAATTTTTATTTCATGCTTTATGTTACTTGGTAGATAGAATAATAGACTAGTAATGTTTTATATATTTTATATTGTGTTATGATATTATTTCATATGTTCACAATATTCTAACACATTTGTATTACCAGCATAAAGATGTTGGAACATCAATATTACCATCAGTATAGAAATACTAAAGCAAACTCATCAACAATCATTAGTGTAACAACACTGAAACTATCTTAACAATCAGTCATCAGTGTAACAATCACTGAAACTATCTCAACAATCATCGGTATAACAATACCGAAACTATTATCTCAACAATCATCAGTATAACAATATTGAAACTATCATCTTAGCAATCATCAGTATAACAATACTGAAGCAAACATATCAAAAATCAACAGTATAGCAATACTAAAGATATATCTTTCCCTCTAACTATCTTGGAGCAGCATCACAGTGAATTCTCTAGTAGATCCATCCGGGAATTTTATCTAACTTACTAACTATTTCAAGCCAACAAGCCTAGTTAGACAGATGGAACTACCTGGGGACCAACAAGCCTTGTCTTGGCTTACACACCCACTTGGGTTAAACTGATCTAACAAGACATACTAATCCCCCTATGATCAACAGGCCTCATCTGACTTACTAACGATTTTGGGCCAACAAGCCTAGCCAAACTTACCCTCCTCTAGACTGAGCTACCACCCTTGCATCCATCTTTCATCTACTGTCACTCCCTCTTTCAAGAGAGGTCCTTTTGGACTACACCAAGCTTGTCTCGAAAGTATTCAAACTTTACACGATCCAAAGGCTTAGTTAAAACATATGCCACTTGTTCCTCTATAGGAACATACTTGAGCTTTACAGCTCCTTTTTGAACCATATCCCAAATGAAATGATATCTAACTTCAATATGCTTTGTCTTATCATGAAACACCGAGTTTTCTGTCATCTTGATACAACTCTAATTATCACAAAGGATATTAGTAGCATCTATTTCTGCATCAAATAGTCTTGCCAACATCTTTCGAGGCGATACCGCTCTGCTACATGTTGAACATGTTGCAATGTATTCATCCTTTGTCGTGCTAAGTGCAATACTGGTATGCATTCTACTGAACCAAGAGATCATGCCTGATTCAATACTAAAGAAACATCTTGAGGTGCATTTTCTATCTTTGGCACTTCCTTCCCAATCTGAATTTGTATATCCATGTAGTCTGATCTCGCCACTAAATGCATATATGAGCCCATAATCTAAAGTTCCCTTTAGATACCTCATTACATGTTTTGCTCCAATAAGGTGAATGTGTTTAGGATTCACCATATACTAACTTAGAGTGTTTACAACAAAACATATATCTGGTCTTGTATTGGTTAAGTACATCAGAAAACCAATAATTTGTTTGTATAAAGTAGCATCAACTGCTTCCAAAGCATCATCATTTAATAACTTCAAACTTGTTGTCATTGGAGTAGTCATATCCTTGCAATCTATCATTCCAAATCATTTTAGGATTTGTACTGCATATTTTCCTTAGTTTAGTAAAATCTTGTCTGGATACTGTCATACTTCAAGACTTAGAAAGTAATGCATCATTCCAAGGCCTTTCATCTCGAACTCTGCAGCCAGCTTCTTCTTACATTTGATGATGGGATTATCTTCTCCTGTCAGGAACATATCATCTACATATAATAATAATATCATAATCCCACCATCCTTAATCTTATAATAGAGGTTGGAGCCTTCTTTACTTTTGGTAAAGCCTAAGCTCATTAGAAATCCATCAGTCCTTCCATACCATGCTCTGGCTACTTGCTTTAACCCATACAATGCCTTCTTTAGTCTACATACATGAGTATTCTGATCATTAGTCTTGAACCCTTGCGGTTGTTCGATATATACCTCTTCTTCAATCAAGCTATTTAGAAAGGTTGTCTTCACATCCGTTTAATGCAGCTTCCACTTCATATTGGATGCCAAAGCAAGGATGGTTTTGATTCAGATGTACCTAGCCACTGGTGCAAAGTTCTCCTCATAGTCGATTCCCTCTTTCTGAGAGAATCCTCGAGCTACAAATATTTCCTTGTACTTTTCTATACTACCATTTGTTGAGTGTTTAGTTTTGAAGATCCATTTCAAGGATACCACTGATTTATCTTTTGGTCTTGGTACTATTTCCCACACATTATTCTTTATAATGGATTGGTATTTTTCGACCATTGCATCAACCCACTCCTTATGTTTTATTGCTTCTTCAAAACATGTTGGTTCTTTATCAACTAGATCACACATCACAGCCAAATAACTAGGGTATGACTTTAGCTTCTTTCTTTCTCAAATGGTTCCTTCTGGGGCACCATGTATTTTTGCTTCTTCGATTACTTCACGATCCCAGGTGGGTTTTCTCTTTCGAGAAATCATTTCATTGGGTAATTCTTCAAGTAACTGAGGTTTTGTCATATCATGATCCTTAGGAATCTGATCTTCTTCTTCATTCCTAACTAGTTTAAGACTTTATGTAGCTTTGGGAGTTTCACACTCCTCTTCATCTTCCTTATCTTTCTTTGAATTCCTAAAGGTTATATCTTCGTCAAATGTGACATCTCTGCTAAGTTCAATTTGATGATATCCTGGGATATAGATTCGATAAGGTTTTGATTGCTCACTATATCCTACGAACAATCCATTCTTTCCTGAAGGATCTAACTTTGACATTTTCTCCTTGGAAATGTGTATGTCTACAAGACAACAAAATATCTTTAGGTGACTTACTTCAGTGTTTTCTCTGAAAAACATTTCTCCTAGAGTTTTTTTTCCAAGGGCACTGTGGGAGATTCTATTATGTACATATACTATTGTTCTTACTGCTTCCGCCCATAGGTACATCAGTAGATCTTGACCATGTATCATAGATTTCACAGCTTCCATGATAGATCTATTCTTTCTTTCTGCCGCACCATTTTGTTGTGGATTATAGGGAACGATGAGCTCCCTCTTAATCACAGCTTCCTTGCAGAATTCATTGAATTTATTTGATGTGAACTCTCCTCCATTATCTAACCTCAATATCTTTATTTTCTTTTCAGAGACGCTTTCTACTAGGGCCTTAAATTCCTTAAACCTTTCAAACACTTCATCCTTCTTTTTCAAGAAGCATATCCAAGTCTTACAGGAATAGTTATCAATAAAAGAAGAATAGTAAACATACTCACTTAATGAAGTGGTTTGCATTGGCCTGCATATGTCTAAATGGATAATATCTAAGATCTGTTTTGCTTTACTGTCACTGTGTGGATAAGGATTCTTAGTATTCTTTCCTTGTGCACATCCTTTGCACACTCCATGTTCTATTTGAATTTCTGGTAGACCAATCACAACCTTTCTTACAATAGGTAGAGCTTTGTAGTGAATATGAGCAAGCCTTTTGTGTCATAGCTCACATGGGTTTATGGTACTGGTTGCTCATGTTGAATCTACATGTCCATTTAATTTGTAGCCTTTTTTCTTCAACTCCAATTTCTATTGCATCATCTATGGTTTTATCTTATGTACACAAGGGAACTTTTCCATCCACAAAAGCAACTCTGAAGCCTTTCTTGTCTAAAGTTGAAATAGAAAGAAGAGTCTTCTTTAGTCCTGGGACATACAGGACATCTTTCATCTTCAAGAGCTTTCCAGAGTCCAACTTATTGGATGTTTCTCCTATTCTTTTGATGGAGTATTGGGAATCATCTCCAAGAATTACTTTGTGTGGAGATTCATTTTGTACAAGACATGAGAGTGACACCTTATAACCTGCCATGTACTTGGAGGCACCACTATCTACTAGCCAGGTGTCGTTTCCTGGTGAGATTGATCCTGTTAGAGCAGAGAACAATACATATTCTTCACTGAAGTCTTCATCATTTTTTGCTTCCTCTTCAACTTCTTTATCACTATCTTCAGTGGCATGGGCCTGAAATCTTTTCATTTTTTTTACCCGTTCTGCTTTCGTGGGACAATTGATGGCAATGTGTCCCAACTTGTGGCAAGTGAAGCATTCATAATTTGATAATTCTGTTAAGAACCCGTGTCAACCCTCCTCTTTATTTTGTTAGTATATTTTATCATACACATATGTTTTGTAAGTCGTCCCATCAATGTGTTGTAATATCCCACATTCATGGGGAGTAAGTAATAGTTGTTAAGTTATCAAGTTATTATGCTGCATTATCCCACATTCATGAGGGGTAATAGTTGTTTAGATTAGACTTAGTATCTAAGTATGTGTTGAGGCTAATGAACGCATCGAAGAGTTATTTTGTATTGAACTCGCTCGAAGGAGGTTGCCCCCTCGAAGTGGCCCGCGATCAATAAAATATCTTTTGTGCTCCAATATTTCTGTTATATCGTGCATTCTCATTCTTTATTCAAGGAGGTTCTCGACATCTGGTATCAGAACACTTTCCTTGGCACAAGTGGGAAATTTTTATTTTTTTTAGAAAAAAAAAAGAGGCAAAATTGGGCAGCGACTTTCACATCCATTTTTGAAACTTTCTATGTAGATTCAAGAAAAATAAATTGCATATATGAATTTCTCTTTCAAAAATACGCAGTTTCAAAAAAAAAATCATCTCATTTGGAGTTATAAAAGTGGAGATATCGCGGATTTAAAATCAACATTTTTTCAGAATTTCAGTGACGACCGCGGAAATTGCAGAGCGAAAATCTTTTGACCGAGTGCCCAGATTTCTATTTCGAAATAATGGGTAGAAGTAGAGTGGTTGTTCTAGTTCCAGAAACAGGCTATAATAGCGATTCTAAGCAATATAAATTGGGTTATGCTCATTTTAAAAGTTTTGGTCTCAAAACCCTAGCTCTAATTACGGGTTTTTGAGCATTTAGTGGAATTTCTGCCACAGTTTTTCTGGCGTTGTGATTATTGCAGTAGTTCTTCTTGCAGCAGTAATTTTCATTCGGATCAAGGAATAAACCCTATCCGCTTAACTATGGGAAGTACTTGGGAATAGCCCTAAAACTCATTGTGAGGAGTACCATAGGAACCCCGAAGTAGCTAACCATTGAGAGGACCTGCCAAGCGAAAAGGGCAACGACCCCCACCATATTGACTAGATTCCCATCTGTAAGGAAAACCAAAGAGCTATCATTTTTTGCCAAGCGATTAGCAGTTTTACCAGCGCCGTGAAGTGAGGGGTATTGCTCCAATACTCAAGCTTGAGACAGCCTTGGTGGCCGAGTAACTACCTTTGAACCATTAGGAAGCCGAATATACCTAGGGTCCATATATATTTACAGTGGATAACACGCAGAATTCCAAAATTGTCACAGATCATTTATTCCAATTCAAGTTGAAAAAGCACAGCTTTCTAGTACCACCACATATCATTTTTTCAAAAAAAAAATCTTTAGCCATATATTCCTTGATTTAGCTCTATTTCACTTGAAAATTCACGGTAACCCATGTCATTCCATTCTACATATTTCATTCATTGAGGACCCTATACAAGTCCACTTCTCGAAGCCCGAAATTCCATCTCCTTCTTTCACCTCGCTTCTGAAATTCACATTTTTTGTTTCCTTGTCCCTCAAAAAGTGTCCACAACCTAGTTACCCACTCGCGTTTTCCCAACTCAAAATTTTCCTTTTCTAAAACCTTCTTTGTTTTTGTTTTTCCACCCATTTACGAAGAAAAAAAAAAACTTGCTTATGGTTGTCCCCTGCGCAGGAGCAAATAGACAAATGGCAAAAGAACTTGTCACCCTCAAGACCAAACTCGAAGATCTGGATCAAAGATTTCTCAACCTCCATCTTCAGTATTCAGCCATGAGCAACCGGCAACAGACTGAGTCTTATGCAGGCACTGCGTTCTCTGCTTCCAGCAACTTTTGTGGGCCGAAGATTGAATTCCCTCGCTTCAATGGTGATGATCTAAGTGGATGGATACACAAGGCAGAACAATACTTTAATATGCATAACACTTTTGATGTCACCAAAGTCTCACTTGCATCATTTCATTTGGAACATGAAGCCCTCAATAGTTTTGTTGGTACATCAAGGATCATGAAGAGCCCCAATGGACAGATTTTTGCCAACTCCTTTTGCACCGATTTGGTCCTAGTGGTTTTGATGAATTCACAGGAGCACTCACCAAAATTCGCCAGACTGGCACTGAGAGAGAGTATCAGACAGAATTTGAGAACTTAGTCAAGCACATAGAAGGATTTTCTGATGCATTCTACAGGAGTTGCTTTATCAGTGGTCTTAAGGATACAATCCGATCTGACGTTACAATGTTCTGTCCCAACACAATGATGGAAATCCTAGGGTTGGCTAAGTTCACGGAGGACAAGATTAGGGCTCAGCAACGCCCCAAATCCACTTTTGTTCCATTCAACAATATGGTTCCCCAAAGACATCCAATCCCTCTAGCTCCTAGAACCACTCCTATCAAGCATTTGTCTAAAGCCGAGATGTGGGCACATAGGGAAAAAGGACTTTGTTATAATTGTGATGATAAATTCACCCAGGGACATCAATGTACTGAACACAAGCCCTATTTCTTGGATGTGGCTTCTCCGCCTGCACTTGAAATTTGTCACGCTACTCAGGATCTAGTAGACGATCAGGTCGACATTCCGCAACCACCTATTGACCCTCATATTGCTAAACAAGTTGATTGTTTTGTCCATCCTTTCTCCAGCTTTAAAGTCATGGTTTCCAATGGGAGCACCTTTCCTTGCAAAGGAAAGTGTCGCAGTGTGTGTATCTCTATTGGAGATTATAACTTGCACTTTAACATGTTTGCCATACCCCTAGGAGGTTGTTCTGTGATTTCGAGCACTCAATGGTTACGCACACTTGAACCCATCTTATGGGATTTTGCTGAACTATAGATGCATTTTTTAGTCAATGGAAAAAAACACACATTCAATGGCTTACAACCAGGGTCTCTCAGCATCATCAGTTTACATTGCATGGAAATGATCCTTAAGAAGAATTCACATGGTGTCTTCACTCAACTCCATTTCATTCAGATGCAACCTTCGGCAGTCTCAAATACTCCCTTGGATCTTTCATTCCGATGCACCCTTCAGATGCCTGATTTTTCCAAGCCCTTCACTCTTGAGAGTGATGCTTGTGACAATGGACTTGGTGCAGTCCTCTTTCAAGATGAACATCTCATGGCATTCACTGGTAAATCCCTTCCTGGAAAGAATTTATCCACCTCCACATATGAGAAGGAAATGATGACTATTTTGCACGCAGTACATAAGTGGTGGCCATACCTCTTCGGGAATCCTTGTTGCATCAAGACTACTCACCAGAGTCTGAAATATTTCCTGGACCAACGGGTCTCATCCCCAACACAACAGAAATGGGTTAGCAAAGTCAGGGGTTATGACTATGAGATCAAGAAGGCTAAGGACAATCTTATGGTGGATACTCTTTCCCGCACATTTGATGCCCCTGTCTCTCTTTCAACTATTGCTATGCCTATTCCAACTTGGTTACACTCTGTTCAGCAAGGCTATGTCAATGACTCCTCATTATCTGAAATCATCCAACTGTTGGCCAGTAACCCTTCTGTGGTACCGCCTTTATCTTGGGATGGCTCTTCTCTGAGATACAAGGGTCATCTAGTGCTTCCCCAGAGCACAGATATTAAACATGCAGTCTTTTATGAACTCCATGCTTCTCCATCGACAGGACACTCTAGGTTCATGAAAACATATGAGAGGGCACGATGTCACTTCTTTTGGAAGGAAATGAAACGAGAAATTCAACAGATAGTTTCCAAATGTGCTCCTTGTCAGCGCCACCAAGGTGAAACTACACTCCTTTCCGGATTGCTCGAACCTTTGCCCATCCCTACAAGGATTTGGACATATATTTCGATGGATTTCATTCAAGGGCTCCCTAAATATGGAGGGAAGACCGTAATCTTGGTTGTGGTTGATCGGCTCTCCAAATCTCATCATTTTTGTGCTCTCAGACCTCCATATACCACCTCCTCAATCGCACAAATTTTCATGGACAATATATTCCTTCTTCATGGAATCCCTTCTTCCATTGTCTCAGACCGCAACGCACCTTTCACAAGTCATTTTCTCCTTACTGACACCAAACTGAATATAGGTTCAGTTTATCACCCACCAATAGATGGTCTGAATGAAGTCATCAACAACTATTGGGAAACTTATCTTCGTTGTTTCACCTTTGAAGAACAACATCTGTGGGCAAAGTGGCTCCCTCTCGCTGAATGGTGGTACAATACTTCCTACCATACTGCATCTCAAATGCCTCCATATGAAGCAGTTTATGGTCACACACCTCCAGTACTCCTTCCCTACACCCCCAGCAGTTCACCAGTTCAGGCCATTGACATGGTTCTTCGAAACCGACATTAGATTCTTCACCTTCTCCAGGACAATCTTCACATGGCCAAAACCCGCATGAAACACCAAGCCGATCAGCACCGTTCTGAACGCACTTTTCAAGTCGGTGACATGGTTTTTCTTCGTTTGGAGCCTTACAAGCAATCCTCCTTGAAACTCAAAGGGAATCAAACGCTCGCTCCAATGATCTCTAGTCCATATCCAGTTCTTCAGAAGATTGGATCTGTTGCTTATAAATTGGCACTTCCTCCTTCTCGCATTCAGCGAGTGATTGGCACCAACATCAGAGCACAAATTGTTTTACCAAAACGGGAAAATGAAGGATCCATCATTTCAAATCCGACGACCATCCTCAATAAACACACTTGTCAGCTTCGCTCTCGGTCCATCACAGAGGTCTTAATTTAGTGGCACAACATGCAACCAGAGGATGCTACATGGAAACCGCTCCTTCAGATTCAACAACAGTTTCCACATCTAAAGCTTTGAGGACAAAGCTTTTTTTTAAGAGGGAGGGGATGTTAAGAACCCGTGTCAACCCTCCTCTTTATTTTGTTAGTATATTTATCGGACACATATGCTTTGTAAGTCATCCCATCAGTATGTTGTATTATCCCACATTCATGAGGGGTAATAGTTGTTTAGATTAAACTTAGTATATAAGTATGTGTTGAGACTAATGAAAGCATCGAAGAGTTATTTTGTATTGAACTTGCTCAAAGAAGGTTGCCCCCTCGAAGTGGCCCGTGATCAATAAAATATATTTTGTGCTCCAATATTTATGTTATATCGTGCATTCTCATTGTTTATTGTAGGAGGTTCTCCACAAATTCTTTATTAGACTTCTTAAACCCTAGAGTCTTATGAGGATGGTCATGACTCTTCATTTTACCTTTGGTATGAGTTGTCAAGGTTTGATCCTCATTGTCATTTAGCTTTTCTTCTCTAGCTGCTATCTTTTCTTCTTCTTGAACACATTCTTCCCATAAATTTCAAAATTTTGTTAGTTTCCTTATGGAACAGATTCCACGAATAAAAGCTTCCCAATCTCTTGGAAGACCATTTAAGGTTGTCATCACAACTTCTGCTTCTTCAACGATATCACCAATGGCTTCTAACTTGTCCTTGATTTGAGCTGCATAGTCTCCGACTTTTGAGCTCTTACACTTTTGAGGTGATTCCTCAGGGTCATCTTCCTATTAATGTTTCTTCCTTCAAATAAACCAGATAGAGCATCAAACATTTCTTTTGGAGTCTTCCTTGAGGATACTAGAGGAATCAAGTTATCTTCGATGGAATCAGATATGATCCTTTTAGCTATGATCATATCCTTCTTATACTTGGTCTTGGCTTCAGCTTCTTCCGGTTCCTTCATTTCCTCCTTTACAAATTCATCTAGATCATTCTCTTGTAGGATGAGCATGATCCTATACTTCCATGCTCTTAAGTTTTCAGCACCTTCAAGATTTTCATCTAGCTTTGTATTCTTTGTCATCTTTAATAGAATGAGAATTTCAAATGGAACAAGTAGTACTTACTTGAAGAAAATAGCTTCTGACTGACCTCTTTCTGGATGACCTAGGGTTTGATGTAGAAACCCTAATTTTTCAGTTGGGATCATCGATAGCGCTGAGTGATGGAGAAGATGTGCCTCCCTAGGGCGAGGTAGACTTTGTCTAGTTTTTTTTTGAGATTGATGATGGAGTTTCAAGAAAACTGAAGTCGTAGTTTGTCTCGGCATCAGTGACTAGTCCAAAACTGAAACTTCTTGGAATCTAGTTCTGTCTTCACAGAAAAATGTGCTCTTCAAGGGCGAGTTAAGAGAGCCCTCTTTTCTGGTTGATATGTCAAGAGATTTGTTTGGAGTAACAAACCCTAATTGTGCAGTGCTTCCTTTCAGGGTGGCTTTGATTCCATGTTAAGTTTTCTTAATTTGCTTAGATGATATCTTAAAACAAATTGTCACTAGTAAGATCACTGAAAGAACAACATGCACATAAACATAAGAACACAAGAACACAAAGATTTTTCTCGGGGAAACCACAAGGGAGAAAACCTCGCAAAACTTCCTCAGTATAGAACTCAAGCAGAGCAATGTAAAACCCAGACAACTGCTTATCTTCTTTTGGGTGCACGATTCTTTCTCTCTCTTACAAAACAGCTTGAGTGAGTGAGTACAAATGAAGAGAAGCGCCTCCCTATTTATATTCTTCAGTCGACTTGACCTCTAACCTAACAGGGCTGACTTGTCTAACTGACTGGGCCGGCTTGTCTAGCAAGACACCAAAAATAACATTTATTATATGGACACTTGGGTACTATTGACCCGACTTACATTCGAAGATTTACATTGATTTTTTCAATGACTCTTGCAAGACCAAACTCAACTCCTGAAGGAGGAACAAATTCAATACATCTAGAATATCTTCCGAAGTTACAATACTTTGATTCCTAGTGACAATGATCTTCCAGTGTATGAAAGATAAATGGAATTTAAAAAGGGTCAAGTTGACGAGGATTGTAATGTAACTAGGAGACATGTATGAATAAATTTGTGAAAACATGTGTTAGTCAACTAACAAGTTAACTCTACAAGCTATTCAGGTTTAAAAGCTCTTAAAATTGATGATGCTACAAGCCCAAAATAACTCCAATACCAATAAAACAAAAACATTTCAAGTATGTTGAGTTTTGTAACAATTAGTAGAGGTATGGGAGTTAGACACACCTCACGACCAATTTTGAGGCCACAGATAAAGCTTTAAAACTTTTGAAGGTGCATTTTACTCCTAGACACAATAAACAAAGATGTAGACAAAATGGCTCTTGTATGCAAGTCCTAAGACAAGTATGGAAAATTCAAAGAAGGCATTGGAATCACTTGTGATTCTACTAACTCAAACTTGACACAACCACCCTCAAAACATTAAAATGGACCATGCACATAAAAAACAAATAAGAAAACCTTAAAAGCAATACATGATTCATCACATCAAGTGCTCATCCTTGACACAACTTTCCAAAAAGGAATAATCTAAAAGACAAATCAACATAAATCAACTCAATTGGTTGTTGAACTTGAACTTATGTATTGGTCATCTCATGATTTGATCTTAGCTCCAACATATATATGTGTGCCATGTGCACATGTCCCTGCAACACAAAAAATCATTAAGCAGCAAAAGGCACCCCAAAACAAAAAGGTTTCACCCTCCTTACCAAGGGGGACTTGAATGAAAAGAGGCATGGATTTTACAAGACTTTAGGCAATTAAGAGACATTATATTGATAGAGTGTCTCCACTCTTACAATGGTCAAATTTAGGGTTGCACCTTGAACAACGTAATATTAAATTATTTTTCTTACATGTCTACAACATCACTTGGGCTAGGGGGTACAAGGGGAACAAATCACATATCAAGGGCCATCTTGAGTGGGAGGTAGGTCAACACTTTGTGCACTACATCCACTTGGGGGTCAATTCAAGGTTGTACAATAAGGAGATAGGATCACATTCAAGTGCTTTTATGTGTTTGAAATGACTACTACAACATGATAATAGAGATACATGTAAGCGTCAAGAAAATGAGTAGCTGCAATGTTGTATGAGTGGGGACTTTGAGTGCCAAGTCATTACACCACATTGGTACCAATTTGACACCGCAACAAGAAAGCAATAAATCTAAGCAATGAAGTATTTATTATTTTTTATATGTTCAAATAATGATTATTAAGGATTTGATCACGACTTAATCCCATATTAAAAGAGTGGGTCATTGGAACCTTTTGAAGTCTTAAAATTAATTAAATAACTTAATCCTTTTACACATCATTCCATTTCTTGACCCTAGTGAATTTTAATGACCTCCTTGGACTATTGAACAAATTTTATTGAATTTGAGAATTTTAGAGGCTGCTTTATCTCACTGAAAGAACACTGGACATAGTAAAGACCTCATCCCTTGTCTCTAGTGAATTTTAATGACCTCCTTGGACTATTGAACAAATTTTATTGAATCTGAGAATTTTAGAGGCTGATTTATCTCACTGAAAGAACACTAGACATAGTGAAGACCTAGACCAGGAGCATAATTTAAGAAGCCTCTCATGACCCAAATGAGATCAAACCACAAAAAAATGACCTAACCTGGCTTTTAGGGACTTTGGACACATTCAAGTTTAACACTGTCATTATCTAAAAATAAGGGTTAACGAGCAACATTCCACTATATAACTGTAGTACAATGACAAATTTACTAAACATAGACCCCACAAACCAACCTAATCTTCCTAGCTTTGACTCTATCCAAAATGCTCAAATAAAATCCACCCCGAGAACTAGTCTTATGTATATTAATTAAAATGCAATTTATCTGCATGATAATTTGTATGGTACAAACGAAGCCCATTATTTTGCCTGGCCTTAAAAATACTTTGAAAAAATTGGAAAACATTGTCAGAGTTGAGAATATCGCTGTAAACCGTACATTTACAGGAGAATCATAAGAGCGACATTTGTTATGGTAGCGCTTAATAAGAATATCCATACCAAAGGGTTGACAGAAATAATGTATTTCTATTAGAAAATTCGGTGAAGCAGAATTAATCCAACGGATGATGAGCTGGCTTAGTACAAGAAGTATTATCTATAAGATCGCAATAAGAAAAGGCAATACCCCTGTATATATATGACCAAACTATAAGATATATGTGTGGCCATGTAGCATTTTGAAATTGCCATGCTGTTTTCGATGACTAAATAAGGACTCGTCGTAGGAACTTGGATCCGTTGCCAGCTTAAAGAATGGTGGTTGGATTGTATACCCGATATAGCATATTGAATAAGGCACACTAATGCAAACAAATGAATTCAAGTATAACAGCACAACGGAAAAACTTTGATCTAATGATGATTACCAGACAAAATTGAAAATAATCACCAATCCAATGCACAATCCTCCTACAATTACTGAGCTTCACCACAAGTAAATATGGCCATTTTGAAATAATGTACACTGCATCATATGCAAGTATCCCTCTGAGTTTCCACCAATCAATAACACTGAAAGCTCTAGCAATAGAAAATTTATTTCTTTGTAACCAACATAATCTTTCCCTTTATTATGACCTGCCTCTCCCACGGCCTCGGCTTCGACCTCCACCTCCACCTCTACCTCTACCTCTGCTTCCACCTCCACCTCCACCTCTACCTCTACCTCTGCTTCCACCTCCACCTCCACCTCCACCTCTACCTCTACCTCTGCTTCCACCTCCACCTCTACCTCTCACTTTAAAGGCCTGTCTTTCTGGTTTGAGCTTGAGAGATTGGATACCTCGCTTATGCCGAGATTCATTTTCAGATTTTCCCTCCGGTAAGCTATGAGAAATAAAAGATATTTCTCGAGATCCCCCCTGACCTTTCAGTGAGTCATTTGCTTTCCTCTCAGCAGCTGCTATTCTCTCCTCAAGAGGTAAAGCATGCTCCTTAGCAAGGGATACTTGATTCCGAAAAGCTTGTGCATGGCGTTCATCTTTGACTTCATAAAGCCTGTCAAACAGAAAATTGATATTAGAAAAATTCAATAGAACTAAAACAAAGGAACGAAATTCCCTTGGCCGAGTTTACATAAATGTAGAATAAACGTCAAAACTAAAGATAGTCACCTTGGGCCCTTTGCAGCCCTTTTATCTTTTTCAGATTCGCTTTCTGGTTTCCCTATCTTTTTATTTAATGACAATTCTTCAGAGGATGAATAGTCTCTGTCACTGACTGCCGCCTCTTCTTCTTCACTGTCATCATCAACTGGTTCAAAGTGTTCTTCTACTAAGGATGGTTTCTTCTTTGATTGACTTGGATGCAAAGACACATATTCGGGAGAGAATTCATTCACTTGAAAGTCCTGCAAACAAGATGTGTGGACTTGTGTTATATAAACTTCCACCTATTCTGAAAACACAATCAAGGGCGGTGGGTTACTCTGTTAACTAAAAGCCATATTTTTTGTCTGTTAGATCTTACAATCTTGTTCTTCATACAATCTCTCATGAAGACAAAAATGGAGAGATCTACAATTACGTATGTAGCAGAAATGATCATTCCAACTACAAATTTGAAAATTTCCCTACAAATCTATATTTTTGGTTAAAATTCTCTTAAAAGCTTTGGGTAAGAGTGTAGAACCTCATCACGAAACATTGCTGCAAAACGCTCATCTTTCAACAATTCACTTCCAGTTCCAATTTTTTTCTTCTTCTTTGACGTGTGGTCTTTAACAGAAACTTCCTGATCTTCATGCTCACCGGCACCTAGTTCATCATCCTCAGTTGCCAGAAGACGGGCAGCTAGGTCCTTATTTACTTTCGGTAGCTTCCTCTTAATCTTCACAAAAAAATTGAGCAAGTTAGATTTATATAAACTGTAAATGCATATCAAACAGCTAAATAGTAAAAACCTAATTATTGAAATCATATAGCAAAAGTAGCCAAGGGAGAAAGAGATAGCGGCCAAGGAAATAAAAACGTCAGATATTCCCATTCTATTTTCTTATTTATTGATAGAAAGTATATGAAGTAATTTAGTAGAACAAAATAAAATTTTATTTTCCTTTCTCTCAACCTAATGGTATATAGGAACTAATGTAAGATACTTCTATATAACAACAAGAAATAGAAATTAATTAAAATTTACCACTAAAACGACAGCATATCCACTCAAACTGTAATGGTCTATAGCACATTGTTACAGTCGGGGAAAACTTTAATGATTGTCTTTTAAGCTTGGTATAAAATATGTGGCGAATCTAACTATGAGTCTTCTTAAAATTGGCAAAAACGAAAACCCCCTATATTACATTGTAAAAATTATAGCTAATAGCATTATCATGTAAGTTTATCATTGGTGAATTGTTAGAAACTAAGAGGATATATTGTGTCTTCAAAAATTTAAAACACTTTAAGTGAAACAAACTGGTGAGGGGAACAAGATTCTCTTCACAGACAATGGGGAGGAGTATGTCAATAAAGATGTACATCATCTATGCTCCGCAGCTGGTATAGAACCAGCAACTTACCGTTCCTTATTCTCCACAGCAGAATAGGGTTGTGGAGCGGAAAAACACAACATTGACAGAAATGGCAAATTGCATGTTGCAATCAAAGAATCTTCCTTCAAAATTGTGGACTGAAGCAATAAATTGATTAAATTACAATCAAAATAGAGACCCTCACAAACATTTGAAAGGGGCTACTCTTTTTTAAGCATCGACTGATCCAAAACCAGCAGTAAAGCACTTCAAGGTGTTGTTGGATCTTGTGCTTGGGCTCATACTCCTTCCAAGAAAAGAAGGGCCTTAGAACCACAAAGTGAGAAGGGCCTTTTTGTGGGCTATCCTGAAGGGATAAAAGGTTATAGGCTGCTGAATCTAAAGACTGAAAAACTCTTCATTGAAAGAAGTGTAAAATTTGAAAAAAAATCAATATATGAAACTAGTTCTCCTACCGATGCACAACTAGTTATTCCAAAATGAATTTTGGGATTCTTCTTCTAATGTTTCAACAGAAATTTCAAATTCAAATACATCTTCAGATTCATATGCAAATGATGATGAGGATACTGATTCCTGAAAATAAGAGTGTTGCAGATCCAACAATTCAGCCTCATTGGGCAAAGCAGACGCTTGAAGCAGCCGGGAAACTAGTTGGTGATGATATTGATACTCGAAGACCCCGCTCAGAGTTTCATGCTGCCACACACACTCTTGCAGCCAGAGAGCCATTGCTGCCCACTCACTGCTATATGATGTCCACATCTGATCCTCAAACCTGTGGAAGCCTCCGGCAATCCTCATTGGAAAGCAGCCATGGACAAGGAATATCAATCCCTTATGAACAACAAAACTTGAGATTTGGCACCTCTTCCTAAGGGAAAGAAATTGATTCGGTGCAAATGGCTTTATAAGACAAAGATAGCAGCCAATGGACTTATCAGCAAGTACAAAGCAAGATTGGTGGCCAAAGGATTCTCACAAATACATGGCATTGACTACACAAAAACTTTTGCACAGGTTGCAAAGATGGATTCAATTCGGCTTGTTCTTTCCATAACAGCAACACAACAATGGGAGATTCATCACATGGATGTGAAAAGTGCTTTTCTTCATGGGGAACTTGAAGAGGGGATCTACACAAAGCAGCCATCATGGTACATTCAAGACTCATCTCTGGCATGCAAATTAAAAAAATCATTGTATGGACTAAAACAAGCTCCTCAAGCTTGGTATGCAAAGATGGATTCCTTTCTGTTAGCACAAAAATTTTCAAAATGTAATTCAGATACAATTCAAGAAGGTAACTCTCTATTGTTTATTGTGCTCTATGTGGATGATCTCCTCTTTACAGGGAGTTCTACCACTTCCATTGCATGGTTCAAATCTACCTTGCATGATAGATTTTCCATGACTGACTTTGGACTGTTACAGTTTTTTTTTGTACTCCAAATCCCCCAATCAGAGTTGGGAGTTACTATAGCACAGTCTAAGTATGCACAATATCTCCTTATCAGATTCAAAAGAGATTATTGCAAACTGTTACCACCTAAGTTGTACTTGTGGTTTTTTATCAAGTGAGCCTGGTGAACCGGACAAGGATAACTTGTTCGGACTTCAGAAGACCTTTGGAAGTACTTCTGGGAAGTGCTTGTTGTACTATATCACATGTTCATACCCCATGGGGGAATTGTAATAAATGTTCTAGCATGATAGTGTCTATAAAAGACTCGGTCTCTTAGACTTTATTTTTCAATCCGATCAGCCCAGGGTGCTTTTTCCCTTGGTTATTATGGGTTGTTGAATAAACGACTGATAATTTCTGAGTTTTTCACTCCATACCTCCAAAGTTGGAGTGGTCGGCTTGGCATTTAGGGCTATTGAGGTTATTAGAGTCTATGTGTCAATGTATAAACATGCTAGACATCATGGTTGAGTCATATGAACATGTCTAAGTCCCCCTAGGTTTTTTCAACTTTTTTAAATTTTAAATTTTTTCAGTTTTTTTTATTAAAATTTAATTTTTCCAAAACTTCGGCTATTTTTTAATAGTTTAATTGGAAAAATTGATTTTGTAATAAAAGTGGGCCAAATAATCAGTTTTAGTGATGTAGGTGCTCATTTTCAAGCTAAAAGCACCATGTAAACCCATGGACCCGCTATTTCCTAGTTTTGAGTGATTTTCCATCACTCAGGTCAAAAAGCCCCAAAAATTCAATTATTGATTATTTTAATTAATAAATTGATGAATAATGGAGCAAATCCAGAATCATAGATCAGTGGATTCTCAGCCGATTTGATTGAAATCAGTCAGATCTGAACCAGATTGACTAGATCTGACAAATCCTTGACTGAAGGAGGTGATCAAATCAGATCCAGAGTTGATCTTCAACATCCTTTATGGGGAATTTCACCCTCCCTCTCTCCTCCACATGTTTTGGCTCATCTGGATGAGTTTTGGTGGATGCTTCAGTCAACAGGTTGAGGTGTCAGTCAGATCAGCACTCCGATTGACAATTGCACTCAGTGAGACTCAAATCTGGCTCAGTTAGACACAGATCAGGCATTGATGGACTCTCCTTCAGCTACAGTGGTCCATCTCCTTGGGATTTGTACCCCCCTGGGCTGGATCTCCTTTTTTTTGTATAAATAAAGCTCAGGCTGCCTCTTCCAAGCTAGTTAGAGTTGGATTAAAGGGCTTGCTATTGTAATACTGTTGTAATCTTTTGATTGTTGAAATAAAGAAGCTTTGGAGGCCAAATGGTGTAATGCTCTCATATGTGTGGATTAAGCATTGTCTCACGGCCATTGATGTTGCCGGCTTTTCTCTCAATTTCTGCATCTGAACCCTGTCTGGCTTGAACGATTCAGCTGAATCAACAGGAGTATAGTTGGGCAAGTAAGGTTACTTGTTTTTCTTATATCTCATAGCATATATCTTAGAAGATCTAGATTATACATGTTTAATAAGTTTATTTGCATGTAATTCTTGTCTCTTTTTCATATATATATCCAGATCTCATGAGGTTTCGTGCAGGATTGTGTACTTAGCTTTCAGGTAGCAAGGATTGGACGAGCTGTGAATCTAGTTTGACTCCACTGTACATCCAAAAGCTTTATGAAGACATTGCCCCTCTGTATTCCACTAACAAGTTTCCATTGCAGATCTGCTTCGGCAACAAGCACTTCTTTTCTCCTTTTCCTCCTTCAAAATCAATTTTTTTACCTGGTTACTTTGTTCACAGCTTTGATATTGTTTAGATCTGTTATCTTAAAGTAAATTTAACATAGATCTATCTTCTCAAAGCCCATAATCTAGATCTTGTTCTTAAAAGGTTTCATAAGCATTCTAGATTTAGCTTTAGGGAAATCGTCCTTTTTGCATGGAATTTTAAAGAGAATTTGTAGCTTGCATGCATTAGATTTCTGTTTTCTGTTATAAAAGATAAATCTAGCAATCAATGCACATCATATTGGCTGCCTAAAAGGCAAGCCAAGATCCCAAGGAAAGCTTGCTTTCTTTGCTTCCCTTTTTACCTTTTTTAACTAGTTTTAACTTAGTTTTTTTTTGGTTAAAAGTAAGTTGACCCAAAGGTACTTTCAGAGTGCTTTTGGGCATATTTCAGTCTAATAAGCTTGCTGGTTTTTAGCAGGTCTAACAAAAAAGAGGAGGAGCTGCTGTTCGAAAATGACTTTTGGGCCTTCTGAATCCCTCCAGGGGTCTTCCTTTTTGACTGAAATCTTTAATTTTTGCACTTTGTAAGCTCTTGGTTTCATTCTGTATAAGAATCAAGAGGCATCATATCATTTTGCTGATATTGTAACCGCTGGTAATAAAAACAATTCTGAATAGGCTCTTTCGAGCCCATTCGCCATCCCCCCTGAGGGGATTTGCGTCCGTGTCATTTTTTTTGCTTTTTGTTCATCTTTTTCAATCTAGCATAGTATTAGTCTGCAGGGTAGTATACTTTGATTTAAAATCATTTCCATATTCCATTTCTATTGGTTTCAAAGTAACTTTAATACTTACCCCACGAGCCTCCTTTTGAGCCGAAAGGTGAAGAAAGGTTTGTGGTAGTCTAATTAGAAAATTGTGGTTTGCTTATCTTTTTATGTTTCATTTGCTATCATCATTTGTTTCAACAACCATAATAAAATCAACCCCTCCTTGATTCCCCGATTGAGGTCCACTTGGACCGAAAGAGTTTCCCGGAGGGTTTTCTTTTTAACAAGAACATCCATCTCAAAATTTACTAAAATTGACAAGACTCCGGTGTGTATGCTCTGCACTTGACTGCAGTTCGTCCGATCAGTCAAGCTGTATTAAAAGCACTTGAGTGAGTAGTATAATTAGGATTCACTCTCCCAAATTGACAAACCATCAGGTGAAAATCCAACACCTAGATCAAACCATTACGGTGGCAAAATACCCAAAGGAAGCGGGAACTTCTGAAAAGTGACCTCAGGGCGCCAATCTCTGTCACACCCTAACGGGTGCGTTATGAACAATAGCCCCAGAGACTCCATTCAACCCACATATTCTTTGCGGGTAGCCGTGAAGGTTTAGTTTTGGACATACTCCAAGTACTCTTGGGTATATCTGGAGTCCACCCCTTCGCCTAATTTTAATCAACTCATATTTCACATTAACTTAAAACGTACCAAGAGGCAATTGAAAAACATTCACTCCAAGCACATGCAAGTACATTGATTTTCTTTTGACTCCATTTTAAGGCACTGGTTATTTTCTTCCTATATATATATATTGTCTCAACATTGTGTTTTCGTGCGCTCATTTTGTATCTTGCCATCTATGGTTGTTTATGGTTAAATTTCAAAATCCTAAGTAATTCATTCAGTTTAACATCACCATACTAAGTAATTAGCCTTAGTAACTTAATAGGGTCTACCCCCCTTGGCTTCGTTAGGAGTTAAGCCTAAACGGAGGAGTCAAGAACAAGGTGACAGCCTTGACTCGACGCTTGCCCCCAAGGACACACCAAGTGGCTTGAAGATTTCTGCCACGTGACCCAGGTGTGTGAAAGGTGGCAACACAAACCAACCCTATTCCCCTTTCTTTCCAGACTCCAGCTTGTAGATGGAGGTACTACATCTTTGGTTGATGGTACATTGTATCGACAGTTAGTTGGGAGTCTGCTTCATCTTACACACTGTCGACCAAATATCTCCTTTGTTGTTGGGGTGGTCTCCAGAACCACATGAGTTACATTGGAAGGCTCCCAAAAGAATACTCCGATATGTGAGGGGGTCATATAACTATGGGATACACTATGCAGCAGCTTGCAAATTTGAACTATTTGGATACACACAGATTCTAATTGGTCTAGCAATGGGATAGACCGCAAGTCCCCCTCTGGTTACTTTTTTAGTTTGGGCCCAAGGCCTATTTGTTGGTCAAGGAAAAAGCAAGCCACTATTGCCGTATCGATAGAGGAAGTAGAATGCAAAGGAGCAGTTAATGCTGCAACACAAGCCATTTGGTTGCAGCATATTTTTACTGAGTTTAGGATAGAGTTTCACAAGCCTACTATCATCTTTTGTGACAACCAGAATGCCATTCAGATTTCAAGAGAGTTTGTTCAGCGACAACGGACAAAGCACATAAAGATCCATATGCACTATATAAGAGAATTGATACATGATCAACTCATATATTTGAAATTATGTCCTTCCTCTGAGCAGATTGTAGACATCTTCACCAAGCCCTTTACCGGAAGCTATTCACCTAGTTGAGAGCTTCTTTTGGAGTGAAGGCATTTTTTGAGGAGGCTCCTTAAAGCCTTCTTCTCTACTTTTCAGTTCTCTTTTATGGGGGTGTTTTCCAAGTGGTTATTTCCCTCTTTCCTAGCTTTCAGAGAATTTTTTTGTGTGAATGGGTACCTAATATCACTACAAATTGTCAGGACTCATTTTTATTTTTTTTATTATCCCTTATTCAGGCTTATCGAGGGGTGTTAGAGCAAAAAACCCCTCCAGAGCACAATTCTATTACCTAGTGACCTAGATCTTGACTTCATGACCCTTAAGAGCCAAACCACACTCATTTTGACCACCTCAGTCACCCTATAGCTTACTTCTAAATTCTAAGGGTCTCAAACCACCATATCTACCACTTATAGAAAACCCTAATGTCCATTTTTGGCTAGCCCAGGCGCATTCCTAGATTTGGGGGCGCCTTTCTAAATTTGGGGAACGTTTCCCTAATTTTAGGATGACTTGAGTCCCAGTTCAGTTGGTAACTGAAAGCACTCCCCTAATTTAGGTCCTAGCTGAAAATTACATGTCTATCTTTAGCCATTAGCGCCTTTGTTGAGGCTCGTTAGGGTTTTGCATGCTCATTCGGACATTTCACTGAGCATCCTTCGAATCAGAACTAGTGGTTGTGAAGTCATAAGTCAATGTAACTCAGTTAAGGAGAGTAAGCATGGCTAACTAAGGGTCTTTGGCTCTAGTTAAGGCTAGCTAACCTCCAAGCACTGCATGAGCAAATCGTATTGCTTCCAACCCTAATTCAAATTCCCTTGCTATAAATATTGTTCACCATCATTCATTCAAGTTACATGAAATATATCATTCTCTTCTCCTCTTATGTTATAGTTTTTGTGTGATCATAATGATCTATGATATCTCATTTGTTACATAATTAGTTTATTGTTGATTTGATTTTCATTCTATATATCTTTAGTTTATGTACCTAGATCTATATGTTCAAATCTCATAGGATCAAGGCATGATTCACATATTTGGAGGAGCCACTTAAAGGAGGAAGTGGACACATGCCAATTTATGGTGGATTTGAACCGTAAAAAGAACTCTAAAGAAAAACTCCCTACTTCTAGGGTCTTGGCTCTAATTTATTATTATTTTATCCTATAGGCTTTGTCAAGAAAGGTATAAATCAATGTTCCACGGGGACGCTCCCCCTCGCTTCCCCTCGTCCAACTCAGTTGGCAGCACATGAGAAGGAAGTTAAAGCCCAGAGAGTGATCATGGATGTTGTGAAGGATCACTTAATTCCTCATGTAGTTGATAAGTCAACAGCCCATGCAAGGTACAAAGCTCTGACAAATCTATTACATAGTGATAATGTGAACATGAAGATGATTTTAAGGGACAAACTCAGAGATGTCTGGATGACTAGATCGGACAATGGTACCAACTATGTTATGAAGACCAACCAAACTCGTGATCAGCTTACAGTCGTTGGGGAAACGGTAGAGGATGTAGAGCTCATCAAAGCAGCATTGAATGGATTCACCAAGCATTTGGAACCATTTGTAAAAGGTCTTTGTGCTCGAGAAAAGCTTCCCAACTGGAAAATGCTATGGGATGATTGCATCCAAGAGGAAACTTGAGAGGAGTCCAAAGCACGCAAGCAAGAAGATGGTGAAGAGAACTCGTACCTTGTCAGCAAGGAAAGAAAGGACAAAGGAAAGAGTTCTCGCAAGAAGGGTGATAGTGACGGGGAAGCCTCGTAGCCGAGGAAGAAGAAAGACTTGAGTAAAATCAAATTTTTCATGTGCCACAAGAATGGGCAGAATGCTTCTCAATGTCCAAAGAAGAAGAAGCAGGAGATAGCAACATTTGCAAACTCAATTGACTGAATTTGTCGAGAAGCTTAAGAGTGACTTCTCTCTTATTTACCTTTGCACCAGCATTATTTCCACGAGTGCTTGGTACTTGGACAATAGTGCATCTCGTAACATGACGAAAGCACAGCAGTTATTCAGCAGATTGACAGAGTCAGACTCAAGGATTAATGTGAAGCTTAGTGATGATGCCAAGTATGCAGTCAAAGGAGAGGGAACAGTTTCATTCCAGCTTGAATTGGGTGATTTGTTTGATGCCCAGGATGTGCTATTTGTACCGGGACTGAAGAAGAACTTGCTCTCAGTCTCAGTTATGGAGGATAGGGGTCTTGTCGTTATCTTTAAGATAGGGAAGTTACTCATACATCCAGAGGGAGCTAGCCCAAACAAAGCAGTGAAGATTGGGGTTAGAGAGGGAAACTTAAACAAGTTGCAAGAAAAATTTGTTCAAGGTTTGGTACATCACAGTGACAACCTATGTAAGCTTTGACATAGGAGGAAGGGACACTTGCATTACAGAGCATTCCCAATTCTGAGGGAGCTTGTCACTAGTCTTCCAAATTTCAATGTTGAGCACCAGGGAATATGTAGAGAGTGTGCACTTGGCAATGTTGGAGTAGTAGTTGCATGAAGATCATCCTCATAGGTCGACCCTGAAATAAAACAAAATAAATAAATAATAAAAAAGATTTTTATTATTTAATGACAAGTCGGCCCCAGTTAAATTTCAGTGGAAAATTAGTATAAATAAGGGGTGCCCCTCCTCATTTTGACATATAGCAACTTGAGCACTGCAACAAGTTCACCCCCTACTAAGAGAAGTTCGTTAATGCAGTAGGAGAGGAGTTTTCTCGAGTTTCTCCATCTTTGGAGAAGACTTTTCTTATTTTCTTGGGGTTGTGCTACTACGATCTGGAAGTATTCTATCTCTTGACGATTATTCTCTCTTGGAAGGGCGAACTCAGGGGTGACATTGGTTGTCTATGGTTGGGAGATGCTATGGGATCATCGTGGTTAAACGAGCACCACTTTTGTCTTTGTGTTGTGGCTTTCTTCTAGTGAGCTTGGTTTTGCAGCTGTCAAATTCTAACATGGTATCAAAGCGGTGCTACAAGAAGTCATTGCCGAAGACTAGGGCTCCACATTTTGGAGGGTTTTCCACCTCAGATCACCCCAGAAGGAACATAGAGCAGATCGCCTCAGTAGGGCACATCTTTCTGTGGAGGCCAATTTCAATGAATTTTCAAATTTTGACCTAATCGTATCAGGGTCAAGAACTAGGGCTTCCATATTACTGATGTTCTGGCCACAGATTTGGACCAACTTTACCTTACTCCAACTGCCTCAATAGGGTGCATTCATCTATGGATCCAGGTTTTAAAGCCTCCATACTTCATCTATGACCTAGCTCTTGCTAGGGTTAGGGTTTATGGTCCAGTGTTGCAGTCAAGATGATTGGGATGAAGGTCGAAGTTAGGTTTGAAGGGACTTCCAATTTCAGCTCATGGATGTCTAGGGTTCTTCTTATCCTAGAAGAAAATGATCTCTTGAAGTTCTTGAATGAAGATGTTCCAAAACCATAAGAGGAAGCCGAGAAGGCTCAGTGGAAAAAGAAAGATGTTAGGGCAAGTAGAATCCTGCTAGATTCGGTGAAGGACCATTTGGTTCGTCAGATCTCTGAAAAGACAACATCCAGCAAGATGTTTAGAGCCTTGAGGAAGCTACTCCAAGATAGAAATATCAACCATGCTCTTGCCCTGAGGAACCAATTGTCAAACCTCAAGATGTCAAGATCAGAATAAGTTTCCTCTTACTTTATGAGGATCTTAGAGTTGAGGAATCAACTAAACACTATTGGAGATTCAGTGAGTCATAAAGAACTTGTCATGAACACTCTTAATGGTCTCTCTCCATCTTAGGAAGCATTCATTCAGAGTCTTGTTGAGCAACCAAAGTTGCCTAAGATTGATCGTATCTGGGCATTCTATATGCAAGAAGAGACAAGACTTGCAACGAGAAGAAGGATACATGACACCTAGCACGAAGAAAGTCAAGCCCTTACATCTCATGTCAGGAAAGGAAAGGGTAAGGGAAAGAAGTTCCATGGCAAGAAAGGCAAGGGTGGAAGATCAAATCCCACTTCAGACCTGAAGAAAAAGAAGGATCTTTCACGCATTTGTTGCTACACATGCAATAAACCTAGACATTATGCCAGAGATTGCAAAAATTCAAAGAGGAAATATGAAGCCTCAACTGCAGATGTTGAAAATGGCACCTCTCAGAAGAAGCCAAGGAATGAAGATCGTACAGAGTTCTTCTTCTAGAACTCCATATGTCGAGGCGATGAGATGAAGATCCAAGTAGCAATGGACTCCCAACAAGAAAAAGAATACCAATGGACTCTCAAAGGAGTCAAGAGGAGCCCACCCACAAAACAATAAAAGATAAGTATTTGATTTTACATGCTCTGGTAGATTAGATCTTGTTGTTTTCTAACATGTTTTATATAGATCTATATTCCTAGATTTAGGAAGTTGTTGAGCATGTGATATAGTTCTTTTATTGATAGTAGGCTTATGTAGTGTGTGTTATGATTTATCCCGTAATGTTGCACAACAGTTCATGGATCCCTCTTGGATGACATCTCCTTCTAACATGCTTAGACTAGTCCGCACTCTTGATTGTATGTTATAATGAAGACCGCAAGCATCCAAATGATAGAGCCATGTGTGTGTTGTGTCGAAGCATTGGCTAAAAGATGCCTACATACCTGGATGAACTATTGTTGTTGCTAACAATCTGACGGGACTTGACTTTTAGGGAATGCTATGGCTTACAAGAAGAGGATGATGAAACTTGGTCTGGAGAAGAAGTGATCTCGTTGATATGCAGATGGATCATAAGCAAAGCCTCTAGAAGCATGACTCTTAGCCCAAAAAGAAGGATGACTTCCGGTCAAGTGGAAGTCATGGTAGCAAACAGATGAGGACCAAATACATACGTGGACACATGACCGAGAGGCCCAGATGATCTCATGCAGAGATTGGTAATTGGAAGAGGAAGGATTCAATAGATGTCGCTCTCTCTGCTACAGATGTTCGTCTCTTCGACGATTATGGAAAAAAGTTACCTTCCAGTCAGAGGCATGGCAGATGGATTCTAGAGGACAAAAGTTACATAGGCGATTTCTGAAAAGATAGAGGGAGTTAGCCCTCAAGATGAGGATCTTGGCCTATTGCATATGATGGTGTGTTTTATCGGTTGAAATGGCATTCCAAGCTACCAGCAAACATATGCGGAGAAAGCGACCACTGTCACCTTAGTCACTTCTCCTAACTTCTTCGGAAGTTGAAACCTCCTAGGGGAGAGCCCTTGTAATGTCCTCTTCCAGTTAGGCCTTAAGGCCCAAAACCGCTAACCTATGTGATTCTTGTGGGTTCGAGCGGTTACTGACAGCTAGGGAATCAGCTAAGGACTGACGCCATCCATAGAAGATCTAGGGCATCATCATTTGGTCAAGAAGGGCCACCGGGGCCAAAGGCCACCTTCGTGCATGCCATCCTAGCATTATTTAATAATGCATGCACTCTTTAAGTCTCCATCCGCATGCATGCAAGTCAACGGCAAATTAGAAGATAAAGTGACCTAATTAGGTCAAAGATTAGGTTTTGCGCAGTTGAACTTTATAAATAGAGGATAAAGCGAAAGGAGACTTCACTTTTGATTATGATTATTTTGGGAGCTCTTGGATAGTAGCACAGCGTGCAGCACAGCAGTTGGGGTTGGAGACAGAATCTTCAGCTAACAGGATTTCGGCAGTGAAACATCTGTCCTAGTCTTATTCCGGGTAAGCCATACAGGTTCACCACTTGTTCTTCATTCATTCATCAGTTATCTAGTACATGGTATAGATCGTTGCAGGGACACGTGTGCAGCCGTAAGAGGGGGTTTTCAACCAAAAAGCCCTAATCAGCTGTTGGGCCTTCAGATCTCAGTTTCCTTCCGAAACTCAGGCACCATTCTCATCATCAGCTTCATACTCCGGTACCCGGTGATTATCAGATCCATCAGGGCTCATCCGAAGCAGTTATTAGCAGTTTCGGGGTTCCAGGGGCGTGAGTAGCTGCCTCTCTGAAGCAATTCGCTACCCTGCCTAAAGGTCTCAAAACCTCCGCATGCATCAGGCATTCTCTCCAGCACTGAAAAACTATCAACCCGGCAAATTCGCAGTTCCATCGGACACCTCCTTCCTTGAGGGCGTCACCCTTTTCTGACTGGGGCGTCTTGCTGCTGGGGGTTCACCTGAAGCAGAGGAGATCCACCTATTTCCGATCCAGTTCTCAGTGCTTGCATACTTTCTCCGGAGCAGTTCAACCGGCCTATCAGTGGTAAGTGTTCATTCTATCTCGCAAACCCTAACCCTAATTTTTCCTATAAAATAGGGATTTTTTGCATGGCAGTTTGCATGCCCAGTTGTATTAGCATATTTGTTTAGAAATAGAAAATATCGGGATTTGGGATATTACAGTGGTATCAGAGCTGTTTTCTTGGCCAGCTGTGGGCTTAAGAGATGAAAAGTAGATGAATACAGAAGGAGATCCTTTTGTAACCTATAGGAGGAGGAAGAGTAGATACATAGAAGAATTTGAAGATATCCAACTAGAAGATACCAATTCAGACATGGAACAAACAGGTATACATTCAGATAGGGGAAAAGGAACGGGAGAAGAGGAGGATCGGATGGAGTTTCGCAGCTTGGTCTCTGCATTGCAAGACTTAGCCAAAGGACAAAAAGAAGTCCTCAATGCAATCAACAGACTATCAGCGAAACCGGAGACAGGTATCAACAGTACACATCCCTCACCGGTAGATCAGGGATCTTCAAGCAGCAGTGGAAAGATGGTGTACACTAACATCCAGAACACTCCGCACATATACAGCAGACCTACTATCAGGCCTACCATGCCTCACTTCTTGGCAGATACAGTAGGGGGCCCGGTCATGCAGGTAGAACCTAGCGAGCCTTTTGGGGCTTATTTGCAGGAGTACAGAGACTTAGGGGATGAGTTTCATGCTACCATGTATTTCTCAGATTTCTGCAACATGAAGAGTAGGAACAAGCCCAGGAATTTCAACAAGGGTTTCAATCACAACTATGAGCTGCAGAAGACCTTGGGCAGGTCCCAAACTTTGATGGGGCTCGCGGAGGATCAGCGAGAACATGGGTCCAAAAGTTGGATACCTACTTCCAACTCAACCCCATGACAGAGACAGACGCCATTAAGTTGGCTACACTTCACCTGGACGGAGAAGCTCACGAATGGTGGTACCACGGATTGGTGACATTGGGTCACAACACCATACATTCTTACGGTGAGTTCACTCAGAAACTCATAGAGAGGTTTGATAGGAAAGATCCAGAGATCCATTTCAGGGAGTTGGCTCAACTCAAGCAGACTGGTAGTGTAGAAGCTTTCATTTCCGAATTAGTCTGCTCTCACAAGGAGAGTTAGTCTCCATCCACATAGTTAGATGCTGGCCATCTTGCATGCTCTCACAAAATTCAGACAGTACCTGGTGGGCAGTAAGTTCAGAATCAAAACCGATCATAACAGCCTCAAGTATTTCCTGGAGCAGAAGGAACTGAATGAGCAACAACAGAAATGGGTCAGCAAGGTACAAGCCTATGATTTCGAGATCGAGTATGTGAAAGGTAAGACTAATGTAGTAGCTGATGCATTATCCAGGTGTCCAGCCCCATTATCTCTCAGTAGTATATCCACGGATTGGAGAGCACTTCTCTTAGTGGAATACTCCAAAAATAAATTCACTTGCGAATTATTGGACGGGCAAATTCAGGATGACAGGTACAGGATTGTGGATGACATCATCTATTACAAAGACAAAATATACCTCGTTCCAGAATCCACATTGAGGAAGAAAATCATTCAGGCAGCCCACGATTCTCCTTTATCAGGGCATCAAGGTTTCTTAAAGACCTACAGGTAGATCAAAGAAAGGTTCTCATGGAAGGGCCTCAAGGGGGAGATTATGCAGCATGTCCGGGAATGTAGCATCTGTCAACAGAACAAGATTGAGAACACCCATCCAGCAAGGTTACTCCAGCCACTACCGATTCCAGAACAGAAGTGGGAGAGCATCTCCATGGACTTCATTACAGGCTTGCCCAAGGTCCAAGGGCGAGATTGTTTATATGTAGTAGTTGACAGACTGACCAAGTTTGCACATTTCTTCTCGATACCATTAGACTACTCGGCAGCTCAAGTAGCGGAGTTATTTTTCAGGGAGGTTTTCAGGTTACATGGGTTGCCTAAGACCATTGTCAGTGATCGGGATAGCAGGTTCACGGGTGCCTTCTGGCAGGAACTGTTCAGATTGGTGGGGACCGAACTGGCTACTAGTACGAGTTATCACCCCCAGAGTGACGGGGAAACAGAAATAGTCAACAAATGGATCGAAGGATATCTAAGGAATTATGTAGCAGGGCAGCAGCGGACCTGGATTAAATGGCTACACCTAGGGGAGTATTGCTACAACACTAATTATCACATGTCTATTAGGATGACTCCTTTTAAGGCATTATATGGATATGAGGCCTTGGACTATGCAGATTTGGCATTCGGAGACAGTAGGGCTCCTAAGACTAAGGATTGGATACAGGACAGTCAGGACATCCTGAAAATACTGAAGGAGAATTTACAAACAGCCCAGAATCAACAGAAGATGTATGCCGACAAACACAGGATTGAACGAAACTTCGAGGTAGGGGATTTAGTATACTTAAGGCTCCAGCCTTACAGACAGTTCTCACTTAAGAAGAAAGGAGCAGAGAAGTTGAAACCCTGCTTCTATGGACCCTACAAAATAATCCGGAAAGTGGGAGAGGTGGCATATGAACTAGAACTTCCTCAGGAAAGCAAAATTCACAACGTGTTCCATGTATCTAGCCTGAAGAAGACCCTTGGGCAACACATTGCTCCATCCACTGAATTGCCTCCTTTAGATGATGAAGGACTGCTGATACTGATTCCCGAACGGATCATTCAGACTAGAGAGAGGAAGCTCAGGAACAGGGTAATCAAGGAATACTTAGTTCAATGGAAGGAACTACCGCCAGAAGATGCCACCTGGGAAGGTGAACAGGTATTGCAGCATCCCAATTTGAAGTTGCTTGAGGACAAGCAATCTCGAGCGGGGAGGACTGTAATGCCCTCTTCCAGTTAGGCCTTAAGGCCCAAAACCGCTAACCTATGTGATTCTTCCCAAAACCGCTAACCTATGTGATTCTTGTGGGTTCGAGCGGTCACTGACAGCTAGGGAATCAGCTAAGGACTGACGCCATCCATAGAAGATCTAGGGCATCATCATTTGGTCAAGAAGGGCCACCGGGGCCAAAGGCCACCTTCGTGCATGCCATCCTAGCATTATTTAATAATGCATGCACTCTTTAAGTCTCCATCCGCATGCATGCAAGTCAACGGCAAATTAGAAGATAAAGTGACCTAATTAGGTCAAAGATTAGGTTTTGCGCAGTTGAACTTTATAAATAGAGGATAAAGCGAAAGGAGAATTCACTTTTGATTATGATTATTTTGGGAGCTCTTGGATAGCAGCACAGCGTGCAGCACAGCAGTTGGGGTTGGAGACAGAGTCTTCAGCTAACAGGATTTCGGCAGTGAAACATCTGTCCTAGTCTTATTCCGGGTAAGCCATACAGGTTCACCACTTGTTCTTCATTCATTCATCAGTTATCTAGTACATGGTATAGATCGTTGCAGGGACACATGTGCAGCCGTAAGAGGGGGTTTTCAACCAGAAAGCCCTAATCAGCTGTTGGCCTTCATATCTCAGTTTCCTTCCGAAACTCAGGCACCATTCTCATCATCAGCTTCATACTCCAGTACCTGGTGATTATCAGATCCATCAGGGCTCATCCAAAGCAGTTATTAGCAGTTTCGGGGTTCCAGGGGCGTGAGTAGCTGCCTCTCTGAAGCAATTCGCTACCCTGCCTAGAGGTCTCAGAACCTCCGCATGCATCAGGTATTCTCTCCGGCACTGAAAAGCTATCAACCCGGCAAATTCGTAGTTCCATCGAACACCTCCTTCCTTGAGGGCGTCACCCTTTTCTGACTGGGGCGTCTTGCTGCTGGGGATTCACCTGAAGCAGAGGAGATCCGCCTATTTCCGATCCAGTTCTCAGTGCTTGCATACTTTCTCCGGAGCAGTTCAACCGGCTTATCAGTGGTAAGTGTTCATTCTATCTCGCAAACCCTAACCCTAATGTTTCCTATAAAATAGGGATTTTTTGCATGGCAGTTTGCATGCCCAGTTGTATCAGCATATTTGTTTAGAAATAGAAAATATCGGGATTTGGGATATTACAGCCCTATGTAACTCTGCAAAAGACACTTAGACACCAAGTATATCTCATATGTGTGCAAGGTTAGTGACCAGTGTGTTGCCGCCTTTCACACACCTGGGTCACGTGGCAGAAATCTTCAAGCCACTCGGTGTGTCCTTGGAGGCAAGTCTCGAGTCAAGGCTGTCACCTTGTTCTTGACTCCTTCGTTTAGGCTCAACTCCTAACGGAGCCAAGGGGGGTAGACCCTATTAAGTTACTAAGGATGATTTCTTATTGTGATGATGTTAAACTGAATCAGTTACTTAGGAGTTTGAATATTTTAACTATAGACAATTAAAGATGACGAGATACGAAAATAAACACACGAAAGCACAAAGCTGATACACAATGTATATATGAAGCAAAAATGACCAGTGCCTTAAAATGGAGTCAAATCAATAAGATCAATGTGCTTGCATGTGCTTGGAGTGAATGTTTTGCGATTGCATCTTGGTATGTTTTAAGTTAAATGTGAAGTATGAGTTGATTGAATTAGGCAAAAGGGGACTCCAGATATACCCGAGAGTACTTGGAGTATGTCCAAAACTAAACCTTTACGGCTACCCACAAGGAATATGTGGGCTGAAATGGAGTCTCTAGGGCTATTGTTCGTAACGCACCCATTAGGGTGTGACAGAGATCGGCGCCCCGAGGTCACTTTTCAGA
>LPNX010716472.1:0-22160 GCA_001517045.1 Pseudotsuga menziesii
TATAATTTTTTATTTTGTTAGGAACTAACATTACAACATCTCCCAATAATTGGTTTTCAAACCATATGCAAGGCCCTCCTAAAAGTATGGGTTGTTTAGGAAGCCTTGAACATGGTCTTAAAACCATGTGCGAGGCCCTCCTAAACCATGTACAATAAAACCATGGATTGTTTAGAAGACCTTGCACATGGTTTTAAAACCATGTTCAAGGCCAAGGATAATTAAATTTTCATTTTTTTCATTACAACATCTTCCCCATATTAGGTTGTTTTTCTAGCTGACATTTATTTTGTCGAATAATTAAAACTTTTATTTTTTATTATTTTGTTAGTAACAAACTTTACAAGATCTCCCTCATATTAGGTTGTTTTTTCTGCCAACATTTATTTGGGCCGATAGTTAATTTTTTTATATTTTATTATTTTGTTAATCTTGTAACTTTACAACATAAGAATCTTTTTGTTATTATTTATAGCCTATATTTATAAGATGAACGTTAAATAGGGTTACATAACCTTATGTAAAGTTACAAGATCTCCCACATACTTGCTTGTAAAGGGCCTCTCGACGCAATCACAAGATCTCCCCCATACTCGGTTGTAGAGTGCCTCTCGACGCAATAAATATTTTCTATTAAAACATATAAACTATTATATACATTGATATATTATACTATTTTCATCTTGTACTTGTGTAGTTTATTGGCAATTTGTTTTATATAAAGTCACATATTATAGATAAAGGTCAAGAGTTCCCCAATGTCCCATGCCTCATTGTTGGGGAAGGTTGTGGAGCACCAAAAGATATATATATTTAAATTTTTTTTAATATTAAATTATTTTAAAATTTTAATTATATTTAAAAAAAAAATTTATTTTGTGAACTTAATAAGATTTAAAAGATTATTAAATTTATCTCTTCACCTTTAAGATAAGTTATTTATATAATTCAATTGATTAACATAAGTATATCATCAATTGATTAACATCAGTATATCATATTTCAGACATGTAACCTGTTTACAGATTTCCTTATTATGAGTATTAATTCATATATGTCAAAATTTGTACAATTTATCATTTATTATATCTTTATATTTTTTATTTGTATAAATTATTTATTATATCTTTTAATTTTTTTATTTTATAATATTTTTCAAAAAACTTATTTGTATAAATTATTTATTATATCTTTATATTTGTTTATTTTATAATTTGTGTTCTGGGATTTAAGGCATTGCTAAATCTATATATGAAATTGAAAGTATTCATTATTAAGGGATATTGTTTATGATTTTGAAGGATATAAAGAGTTTGAATTTGTTCACATAATCATTGATAAGAAAGTAAAGATAACAGTAGATAATAAAGTAAAGGTGCTAGAGATATCAAATACTTTATAGCTTTGTTAGAGCATTTGATTATTATTTTTTTATTTGGAAGAAATATGTAATATTGGATATAAATGAGGAGTATAATGAGTTTTTATTACAATTTGAAGAGTTGAAAAACGAGGTGGATTTTCTTGGTTGGATCCATTAATAAAGATTGAGGAGTTTTTCACCACTAGGAAAGGTTCAATTCTAATGAGGGCCAAACACGGAACTATGGGGACACCTTGGGGTAGTGGTTGAACGCATGGTTCCACCTAGAGAGATTGTATTAAATGATTTCGTGAATTGTGGACACATAAGTGTATCAAATCCCACCCCCATGCCCTCCTAACATAGACCCAATATGTGGGTGGTAACGAGCCACAAATGAGAAGGGGTTGAAACACATGGAGTTTAATTATTGAGATGTGAAGGGAGGTTGGGTCTTCATGTAGAATGGTGGTGATGTTAATCAAATCAATGGTAGTATATCGGGGTATGTGGGTTATGAAGAGGAAAGTACAAGGATAAATATGAGAGTAATTGGAAAGGTAATGATGTAGGGGCTTCAAGTTCAGTTTAGCAATGCAACAATGAGATTGCATGGAATGCAGAGGTGTCAAAGGGCCAAGATGGAATGTTTAACAAGAAAAAAATTCCACATATTTAGGAATAGATTTAGTTGATTTTGAATTTTAGTTGGTAGGTTAACGATGAGTTAGTTTTATTGTTGAGATGAATTAGGGAGTGTTTAGATCTTGTAACTGTTCATTTGAGGAGAGCAAGATCTCTCTTTGTTTTTATGTGTAAAACTTCTCATTTTTTAGTGAGTGGAACCAAGTCTAGAATATAAAAACACAGAGAAGTATTTATGTGAGAACGCATGCACTCAACAATTTCCTTTTTGTAGTTTTGAATCTATGTATTTGAAATAAAAATTTTGAATAGAGACATCAAGAATATGTCGTGTTTCTTCTCAAAACGGTGTGAATGGACATGGTTGGAATCCTAAAAATTTTAATTTGGATTTTAAAAACAAGAATGTTACTTCCATGTCAGTTTGGGTATGCAGTGACATCGATTGATGGAACGCGTGGGTTTTGACAAAAGTGAGTGGCAAATGAGGTTGTTGAGTTGTATTTTTCATTTGAGATGCAAGTTTAACTGTTTTTGAATGTGAGATAGTAAATATGAATTGAAGAACATACCCATGAAAATATGACAATGTTTTCTTTGTCTTTCATGTTTCAAATGAATTATCTACTACAACAACTCATTGTTTTTGCCATTTTCATTCTTTTCTCCCACAGAGAGAGCGAGAGAGAGAGACAGTATGTCTCTCAGAGAGAGAGAGTTTGGCATTCAAATTAATTATGGTCAAGTTGTATAAGTTTTACTCAGTGTTCCCAAGAAGAGATTAATTCGTTTTGGGCGTTTACAGGAATAAAACCCATAAGCAAAGTAATTATGTTCTATATTACAAGCTTAGCACATACCTGCAAATTTTGTTTATTTTCTTTTATTTTAAAAACAAATTGTTAGTTTATGCTTGATAAAAGTCTATAGACTCCACACCAACTTTTCTAAAGGAAGGAATTGTTGGAATTCATGCCGAGAATTGAAATAGTGTTTTAAAAAATGGTATTTGTGTGTGTCCTCCAAAGGCTGGCACCAATATTGGTATCAAAGGAGGAATGTATTGTTTAATTTGGAGTTTTACATAAAATATTTGTAGACACTCTTTACGCTGAATTCATAAAAGGAATGGCTCTTTTAGTAGGCGAAGTACGAGGTCGAAGGGGCCAAGGTTAACATGCAACCAATGAAGAACTCATGGAATAAATGCAGAGAATGCAAGCCCGATTAGAAGCTGTAGAGATTGGTAGACAACTATACTTTGAAGACAGAGATGTGAGCAAACCAGAAGAGGAAGCTCCAATAGAGGTGGAAGAAATAGCTCAAGGACCAACAAATATCAGGTTCCTAAGGTCAATATTTGTAATACCCCATTTGTTAAGCACCGAGCATATGTAATTTGTAATTGTTTATTATTGTGGAATAGGGCGTCAAAATAAGGGTCTTCAAGGACCTTGAGACATTATTATTATTTTGTAAATAATTAATGAATGAAAACAACTGGCACATCGAGGACCACTAAAAGAATATGGTAGGCCTATATCCACAATGTGAGGGGGATGGGGACATTTATAGCACTTTAGAACTTGTTTTGTTGATCTTGGTCTATATTTATGTCTTCACGGCTTTATTAGTTGATGATAACCCAAACATTGTACAATGGACCCAAATTTTGATTATTTTAGCCGGTATTGTTATTATTGAGCCAAATTCATGATTTAGTGGGCCTCCTTAGTCTTTGGGTGGGAGCTACTTGTTAATTTATTCCTTTGGTGGTTTTTTGACTCCTTTGTCGAGGTTAAGCATGGTTTTGCAACTCCCATTTGCATAAATGTTCCCTCACCAACTATTTCTAGCATGGACACCCCAAAAGTTGTGTAATCCTTATGTAAATCCTTATGAAAATACTTGTGTGAATCCTTATTAAACTACTTGTGTAAACCCTTGTGTAGCCCCTCCTTTTCTATTTTGGGAAGATTCCTTGGCTTGAGTGGAAAATCACCTCACAAATTTTGATTCCTCTTCATAGATGATGTGTACACACATGAATTTGAATTGGGTTGAGTGGCTTGGAGTCACTTTCATTGAAATTTGAATTGTTCGAGTTGGATTAGAGTTAATCTCTTATGTTTGAGTTATCCCCCTTGGATACTGGATTGACTAAAGTTGTCTTACACTGGTTTTATTTAACCCATTGAGTTAGAACTACCTTCTTTGGTCTATAAATCCATGTTTGACATCCTTGGTTATGGGTTCAAGGATGGTTCTTTTTGGATGGTTGTTGAATATGGTTGTTCATACCTTTGATAGTGAGAGCTTGGTAAGTTTTGGAGATTGGGAAACCATGAATGCTCTAATATGTCAATAAACTTTGTGCTTGAAGCATTGTGACCTTGTATGGTGTTTGTGGTAATCCCGAAAAACTCTGGCGTAGTTTATTAGTGTCCACTACTTGGCTTTGTCCTAGACATTCACATAAATACTGATTGTGAATGGATATATCCCAATAGCCTAGGAAGTATGGCTTGCCATTACACATGTTATTGGGGTGGAAGAGGAAGTATGTGGTGATGAATATATTTTTGGGTTATCAAACTTATACTTGATCTATTATTGAGTTAACCTCTGTTGTGGAATTATGGTCTCATCTTGGGGGTGGCCTGTCAAAGTGATATATGGCTTGGCAGTGCCAAAGGCTAGGTGGAATGTTGTCTGGATGATGCCATTTGCGCATTGATAAGATAATTTATTTATCTCATGTTTATTTAATTGACTTGCCTATGATATGATTTTTTTTTTTATGTGCATGAATTTTTTATGAAACATTTGAGTTATTTTTATGATAAATTGTCACATAGTTCAATCTATTTATGCAAATAAATTTTATGAAGTAATTGAAACTAGTTTTTGGGATTTTGTGCACAATTAGTTTGAGGAAACAATTATTTGGTACCTCTTCTATGGAACTGATATTTATACCCTTGTTCATTATATAATTTGTATTTTGATGGTATAGTAACATCATAATGATTTAATACACTTCTCTTTTATGCTTCTACCTTTTATTATAAAACTAGTTCTTCGATCAGATTGTTTGGTATAGTTTGGAGACTTGGCACATGAAGTGTTTGTAAAAATTCTCGAGTGTTATTTTTATTCTTATATATGCTGAATAATATTTAAATTTATGTGATAGTTTCAATATAAATCTTCTTGGTAGTGTTGGTGAAATTTCTACAGAAATTCTAGATCAATTTCCAATTTCCAGCTCCTTCAATGGAATTGTTTTGAGTAGATTTGTGACTTTGAATATGAAGTTTTTGAAAAAAAGTTCAAATGAGATATAAAATTTGTTTGAATAATAAAAAAAATTGTTTATATTTGTAATGGAATTTGAATGATTCTATGAGCTATGGATTTAATTATTCTAGTGATTCCTAGAATTATGAGTCAATTAAAATGAGTAGAATTAGCTAGTTTTGTGAGCTTTTTAATGGACCGTATATGTAAAAAAAAAAATCCATATGGATGTAAGTGATACCTTATATGCTTTCCATGAGATAAAATAGTCATATATTTCTCTTTAATTGGAATTCATAAAGTTAAAATGGAAACTCGCTACACTGCAGTGAAATTGGTAACTAGTTTTTGGATTCAAATCATTGTTTTTGGAAAAATATGAATTTACAAACATATGCTATGTTATTGGTACTATAATTGTATTATAGAATTATATTTTCTATGTATATTCACGTATATGTTCCTTGAACCTCGGTATGATTGGTTTGATTGAATTCTCGACAGTGTTTATTAACTAGTTGTACTGATTGAACTTGAAATATTATTTGTTTATGTACTTGGATCGAATATCAAAAAATACTTTATTTTTCAATATGTGCATGATTAAATATGTGTATAAGGGTTGTAGGTTCACTTTTTGGTTCATTTTCATGGTTGTGTGTCGGATTTGTGCAAGACTAGTTGTTAGTATATAACAACTAGTTAACTAGTCCTTGTGGAATAATTTTCTTAATTTAGTCTGTATAACTAATTGGAAAATAATAATTAGGCCTGATTTACATGTTATTATGTGTTTATTAGCCATTGGAATTGATAAAAAAAATTCTAAGTGATAAAAAACGAAATTATATTAAGTACCGTCAATTGTGTTCTAAGTGTCGTAAGTATCGTAATAAAAACACTAATTACTAGTTAATCGTGATTAAGAGTACATGTCCTTTAGAGGTGGAAATTATGTATGATTTAGATAAGAATGTATCTGAAATTTTTCTATAAGGTTTTATTAATCCTTCCTATCCTTTGGATCAGTCATTGTAATAGTTACTGAATTTATTTTAATTTATTGGTAATTAAAGGGACTTTATCGTGATTAAATCTTGAAAAAATTAAATTAAATAGTTGATTGACTAATACATTGTCATAAAATTATCTAATTATCCTTATATATCTAATGATATTCCCTTGTGACCATTTGATATTCGGTGGGACATTACAATATTGTCCGTAAGTTCAATACCTAAACCTGGATGATCTCTCTATGATGGGAATTTGAAAACTGAAAATTTACTAGATTGGATTAATGACCTAGATAAGTATTTTGAATATGATGAGTTTGAAGTCAACAAGAAGGTAAAATTTGATATAAAAAGGATGAAATACATGCATATTTGTAGTGGGATAGTGTGCAACTTGAAAGGAGGAAAATGAATAAGCACTTGATTACAATTTAGGATAGGATGGTAGCCAAGATGAAGGATAAATATCTTCCAAAGGATTTATATTAGTTAGTTATTGACAAGAAGTTGAATAGATTAAGACAAAGGTTGTGACAGTAAGGGAATACATCAAGGAGTTTTATAAAGTTCTGAGAGAGGGTTATGTACAATACCTCCTAGAGAAAACAATGAGGTACATCAATGGATTGAGAATGGACATTCAGGATGAAATTGGCATGTTATCACCTCGGAGTATGGAAGAAGAATATTAACGCACCTTAAGGGGTGAGAGTAATATAATGAGGAAGAAAAACTTAAGCAGAGGTCAAGGTTCAACTCAAGGAAGAGTAAAATTGACTAGAAGGGGAAAGTTTTTAACTCACAAAAATGAAGCAAGTAGTTCAAACCAGCAAGGGCATTCAGAAAAAGGAGATGGCTCAAGTAGAGGAAGACCCTACTAGGACGATACTAGGTAGAGGAAGAGGCAAAGATATTACCCATATACATTACATGTGTAACTAGTTGGGTCATACATATTTTGAGTGTCCTAAAAAGGATAATGTAGGAAAGAAAAGTACCTATGTCGCTCAAGTAGAGAAAGAGAAGGAGCAAGCATCTGTACTTGAGAACATGCCAAATATTGGAGATTATTTAATGATGAATAATATTCTCTTGAATATAGAGGAGGAGGTTGTACATGCTTCCTAAATAAAATATTTATTTTAGACTATTTGTAAAGCCAAAGGAAATTGTTGCAAAATGGTGATTGTTAGGGGGAGTACAAATAACTTCATTTCCATGGAGATGGTGGACAAGTTGGGATTTAAGAATATCAAACATTCAATGCCTTAATAGGTGTCATGGATGCATAAAGGCCATCAAATATTTGTGAGTGGGCAACATGAAGTAGAATTACAAGTGGGTAGTTATAAAGACAAAGTGATTTGTAATATCATGCATATGAATGTTTTCCATATCCTTTTGGGTAGACCATGGAAGCTTGATCACAAGGTGATCCATGATGGCATAAGTAACCATTAGAAGATTGAAAAGGATGGGACTAAGTATATTCTCTTCCCTTTGCAAGAAGCAGGTACAACTGAACAAGACAACCCAAATACATTGTTGCTAAGTGGCAAGGAATTTATGCAAAATATCGAAGGAGAAGACGCACGTTTTGCTATAATTTGTAAGCCAAAAGTTGTTCTTATGAAAACTAATATTGCAGATTTAACTTTTGAAGTTCAAGAATTGTTGCATGAGTACAATGAAATAGTGGTGGATGATATTCCAAATGAACTACCACCCAAGAGAAGTACAAGTCGTCACATTAACTTTATACCGAGAGAAAGCCTTCCAAACAAGGATGGATAAAGGATGACACCCAAAGAGAATCAAGATATTAGAAACAAATTCCAAGGGATGTTAACCAAAGGGTTGATCCAATAAATTTTGATTCCATGCACAATTCCTACAGTACTTACCTCGAAGAAATATGGAGAGTGGAGAATGTGCACAGATTCTAGAGCAATAAAAAATATTACTATTAGATATAAGTTTTAACTAACTTGAATGGACGATATGATGGATTTTTTAAGTGGAGGAACTTGTTTCTCCAAGATCAAATTGAAAAGTGATTATCATCAAATGAGAATTAGAGAAGGGGATGAGAGGAAAAAAACTTTCAAGACAAATGATGGATTATATGAGTGGATGGTCATGCCTTTCGGACTATCCAATGCACCTAGTACATTTATGAGATTAATGAATGAGGTTTTAAAATATTTCATCGGTAAGTTCGTTATTGTTTATTTGGATGTTATTTTGATTTATAGTCGAATAAAGGATCAGCATCTAAGGAATCTAAGGCACGTTCTAAAATGGTTGCAATAAGAAAAGTTACCGATATACATGAAGAAGTGTTCTTCTATGAAAATAGAACTAGTGTACTTGGGTTTTATTATTTCTAAAGATGGATTGAAAATGGACTTGGAAAAGGTGGAGGAAATTGTAAATTGGCTTTCACCTAAGAGTATTTTTTAGGTGAGAAGATTCCATAATTTTGATAGATTTTATAGGAAGTTTACTAGGCATTTTAGTGGCATTTTTACATCAATTATTCACACCATTAAGAAAGATAAACAATCATTCTATTGCACTGTAGAAGCTGAAAAGAATTTTTAGATATTGAACAAAAAAATCACCAAACAACCGATACTCAAGCTACTTGATTTTAACCAGTCATTTTAAGTTCAATGTAATTTCAATGGGACAAGCATTGGAGATGTATTAAATTAAGTGGACATACATGTTTCTTATTTTAGTGAGAAGTTAAATGAGTCAATACAAAAATATTTCTCAAATGACAAGGAATTTTATGTTTTTGTACAAGATTTAAAACATTAGAGACATTATTTAATTCCCAAAGAATTTCTATTATTCTTGGATAATCATTTCTTACAGTTTATAATGTTGAATCCTAAATTGAACCAAAAGCATGTTAAGTGGGTGGTGTTATTATAAGTTTTTACCTTCGTCTTGAAGCAGATTAGTGAGTAGTCGAGTAGAGTAACTAATTCTCTAGGTAGAAGAAATTTGATTATGCATGAGAGTCAAGTTGAAGTTTTTTGTTTTAACTTTCTGAAGGACCTATATGCCAGATGATTCAGACTTTTAGGACGTTTCTGAATCATGTAGAATTCTGATGGGTAAGAATAAAATTCCTTGGAGTGAGTACATGTTGCAATATGGGATGTTGCTGAAAAAAGTAAATTATGTGTTCCTAGATGCTCCATGAGGGAAAATTTAAAACAAGAGAAGCATAATGGCGGAATGGTAGGGAATTTTGGAATTGAAAAAACATTAGGATAGTTAATTCATATTTACTTTAGGCCAAGAATGAGATAGGATGTGGAATATTTTGTAACTGTTGGATTTGTAAACATGCTAGTGGAAGGAGTCAAAATACAAGTTTATACCCTCATTTACCAATGCAAAGAAGACATTGGGATTCAATTAGTATGGACTTTGAATTGGATTTGCAAAAGATTATGTGAGTTAATGATTCAATATTCATAGGTGTTGATAGATTTATGAAGATGGTGCATTTCGTTCCATGTTATAAAACTAGTGATTCCATACACATTGCAAACTAATTTTTTGATGAAGTTGTTAGAGTACACAGTTTTCCAAGAAGCATTGTTTCAGACATGGATACTAAATTCATGAGACAATTTTGGATAACTTTATGGAAAAAACTTGGAACCAAACTCAATTTTCTAGCTCAAATTATCACCCAAAATGTGATGGGATGTCCAAAGTTGTAAACATGAGTTTGGGAAATATACTATGAAGCTTGGTAATTGAAAATCCTAAGTAGTGGGATTGAGTCTTAGTTCAAGCTGAGTTTTCTTACAATCATTCGTCGAACATGAGTACTAGAATGAAACCATTTCATATTTTATATGGATTACATCCTTGGGGTTTGTATGAACTCATAGATTTGGGAAAACTTAAACAAAGGAGTGCCAACGAAGAAAATTTTGCAGCAACCATTAGCAAGCTACATGTATAGGTTAACCAAAAGTTACCTGATATAAATTATAAGTATAAAAAGAGGGAAAATCAGAAACGAAGAGAGAATAATTACGAAGTTGGGGATATGGTGCTATCTCACTTATGGAAACAAAGAATTCCCAAAGGAGAATATAACAAGATGAAACTAGAAAAGGTAGGACCATGGAAGGTTATTCGAAAATTTATGCAAATGCGTACAATTTGGAACTTGCTACACATATTAACATCTCTCCTATTTGTAATGTAGCATATATATATCCTTATGTGTAAGATGGTACAAGTCATTCCAGATAAGTCGATGACGATAGAGAAGAGAACATGCAATGGATCAAAGAAATGCCCAAAGAAAAACCTTTAAAAGATGAAGTTATCTTGGACACTTAAATTGCGAGGCAAACAAGGAGAAATGAGTACCTAGTGAAATGGAGAGATCGCCTGGAGGAACATTCCGCTTGGATGAAGGTTACAGAGTTAAAAAAGAAAGGTTACTCAGTCAGTTCACTCATGAGTAAGATCTCATAAATTTTCACCCTTGGGAGTTTGATGCAGGGGTGTTAAGTTCAGTTTAGAAATGCAACAGTGTGATCAACTAGAATGCAGAGGTGTCAACAGGCCCAGATAGAATTCTTAAGAAAAAAACATTAATTTCTAGATATTTATGAATATATTTTATTTGATTTGGAATTTTAATCGACAGGCTAACTGGGAGTTAGTTTTATTGTTTAGATAAATTAGGGAGCATGGTAAATTAGATCTTGTAACTCCTCATTTGAGGAGAGGAGGATCTCTCTCTATTTTTATGTGTAAAACTTATTTTTTTTGAGTGAGTGGAAATGATTCTTGAAAAATAAAATTGTATAGCAGTGTTAATGTGAGAACGTATGAAGTCAATGATTTTTTTTTGTAGTTTTGAATATTTGCATTTCAAATAAATTTTTGAATAGAGATATCAAGAATATGCAAAGTTTCTTCTCAAAAGGGAATGAATTGATATGGTTAGAATCCTGAAATTTTTTATTTGGGTTTCAAAAACTAAAACGTTTCTTTCATGTGATTTTGGTTATGCAGTAACTATCGATTGATGGAACACTCGGGTTTTGAAATAAGTGAGTGATAAGTGAGGTTATTGAGTTGTATTTTTAAATGGACGCACAATTTTAACTGTTTCTGAATGTTAGATAGAAAGTATGAATTAAAGAACATGCCCTTGGAAATATAGTAATGCTTTCTTTGGATTTCTTGTTTCAAATAAATTCTCTGCTACAACAACTTGTTATTTTTGGAATTGTGACTATTTTATGTCAAAGAGAGAGATAGAGTTTTTTCTCTCATAGGGACAGATTTTGGGGTTCAAATTAATTGTGTTCAATTTTTATAAGTTTTACTCGGTGTTCCTAGGAAGAGACTAAGTGCATTTTGGGTGTTTACAGGAAAAAAATCTAGAAACCGAGTAATTTTGTTATATTTTGCAGGCTTAATGTAAGCGTATAAATTATGTTTATTTTATTTTATTTTCAAGACATACTGTCATTTTATGCTTGATAGAATTTTGTAGACTCCACACAAACTTTGATAAAGGAAGGAATCATTGGAAATCATGTTGGGAATTGAAATAATGTTTTAAAAGTTGGAATTTTTGTATGTCCTCCAAAGGATTTCACCAAGTCATGACTAGGACAGATCGAATGCATGAATTGCAAGGAACTTTGCTTCATATTGGTGGTTCCTCATCCATGGGTGGAAGTAGGAGATTGTACATTTGGAACCTCTATAGGGTTAGTAATAATAACATTGAGTTCATTAGATCCAACAAGTTCTATATAAATTGATTATGGGGGCCATTGTGGATACCGTGGGAGGTTGATGTAGTTCTCTAGACAGTTGGGGTTCTGTTATCTGGTAATTTGGAAAATCGGTATCCCAAGAGGATGGAAAAGAGTGAATATGGAAAGGGAATAACTAATGAAGGTCCAAAGTGTGCTAATAAAGAACATTTGTGAGATTCTCATGAGGCTTGGAACTACAAGGCTTTCACCTCACAATATATTCATGATGAAATTGAAGGCGTGGAATAAAATATTTGGGCTGAATTGGAGATGACAAGTCCCATTCATGAGTTCTCTTTGTTGAAGGATTCGATTCAATATCTCATGACCCCCAGAGAAATGAAAGCATGTTATGAGAGGGTTGTTTCAATGTTTTGTATTATGAAAGGGATTCTCTCCTGTGTTCTATTGGAACATTAGGAGAAAAATTTCGTGAAGCTAAAAAATCCATAAAAAAAATGATATAATATATACCTAAAGAGGCATCATTAAAAATCCCTACATGCTGATAAGGGCATCTGACAGAATTTGTGTTATTATCCTAAACACACTTTACTGCTACATGACTGGATGTGCAATGTTGAAGTTTGCTAAGGAAACAAAATCATCGGGTGTTCTTCCATTAAATGTAGCATGGCATTAATAAAATTTGAAGGTTTAATGCTCGTTTCTGTCTTTACATGATCGTTCAATATTCCCTCAATCTTTAAACTCAGCTCTAAAAATTAGACTCAAAATCATTAATTGTGTATTTCATTTTAAAACGTTTTCCAAATTAACCTTCCACAATCATATTTTCTCAATTTTCGATTGCAGTTTGCAAATTACATTTAAACGTTTTTTAAATTTATCTTCCATAATTGTGGATTACAGATTGTGGGTTGCATTTTTTTATTTTAATTAACCTTCCACAATTAACCTTCCACAATTAACCTTCTGCAATTGCGGATTGCAGATTGCGGGTTACATTTTAACTTTGTATAATTATTCTCCCGTTATTAACCTTCTACAATTGTGGATTGCATATTGAAGGTTTCTTTTTAACTTTTTAGAATTATTCTCCCACAATTAACCTTCCGCAATCCTGGATTCCGAATTGCGGCTTGTATATTAACTTTTTAAAATTATTCTCCCCCAGTTAACCTTCTGCAACTATGGATTATGGATTGAGAGTTGTATTTTAACTTTTTAGAATTATTCTCCTGCAATTAACCTTCAATAATTTTAGATTACAGATTATGGGTTTCATTTTAACTTTTCTTGAACTAAGCTTCTGCAAACCGTCTCCCGCAATTAGATGTTTGTTGGTTAAGAAATTGTAGTTTTTGAAATTGTTTAAGGTATGATTCTTTTTAGATCTCATTACTATATTTAATTAAAACTTGACCACCACCTAAGATGGGCTTATTATCAGTCATCTTGATTTAAAATTGTAATGGGGATTATAATGGTTACCTTAAAGTTTGATGTTGGACTGTTAGTGTAACATTTGGTCAGATATTCAGGGATCCTTAATTTATTAGTTGATTAAGTTATAATCATTGATTTCCATGACTAAAATATCCATAGATATTTAAAATGATCCCAAAGAGCCCGATCTAAAAATTCTCGATTTGTACATGGGTTTATGAGATGAGGTTTAATTTAACAAATTATAAATGTGTATAAAGTTGCGACTCATAACCTGATATATGAACTGTCAAGCGTATAGCATTTCAGATTATTAGTTTTACACATAGAATTAATTGACTGTAATACTCGATCTTAATTGTTTCTATGCTCTGACTCTAATTTTGTTATAATAATTAGAGAATGTTATCCCTATATACCTTGATCATAAATTAACTAGATCTATTCTATAATACATTATAAGAATGGTTTAGCAGAAATAAATTTAGAGACATGTAAATAATTTAAATGAAACGAATGTTCATATTTGAAACCATAGAAGAACAAAAATAACTAGATCTAAGTGATTATGCTCAGAAAATACTAATCATTACAGTAATAATGATTACTCGCAATATTTCATTCGGGTATGGATGCCCGATCTTAGATGCATTGGCAATTTAAAATAGCATTTTACACGAAGAAATAAAACAAGGAAACCAAGATTTAGATTTTATATCATAATAGATAATCGGCATATAGAGATGTATAAAAATTTATACCCAAATAATATAGTTGCATTTCAAATTAAGATACACATCCTACTGTAACTAGATTCAATAATAAGCGACAAAATAAGAAACTGGCACCACTCCTCGGAAAAAAAAAAAATAGAATAGTCGTTCCTCCCAACTAAATCCTAGAGCATCAAAATCACTTGCTTAATAATCCTTGAGCATGTTCACTAAACCACAAGTGAAAAATAAACTTAATGTGCCATCTCTTGCATTATCAGATTCAATCATCGTCTAATGCTAGCCTCCTGCTTTTCATAGGGCATACTATTATATAATATTTTTCCTAGGACTTGGTCATTTATGAGCCTCTTTCTCTTTTCCACTCAACAAAGAGTGGTGACCTGATTTTGGGGAAGATGCCTCCTAAACCTTGAGTTCTCACTCAGTAGATACAACCACTTGTATTTTCCTCTTTTGGATGAAGAGACACCCTTCAACAACTATTCCATTTTTGTCCCCTTCAGTATCTTTTATTAAGAAAAGAATAATTCATTACATTTGTTTTATTTTTTACTTTTTGTCAAAAATATTTAAAATAATAAATAAAATATTTTAGCATAAATTAATAATAATTTAAAAGTCTTGGTGTATTACAAAAACAAGGGGGAATATGAAGTGTATGTGAACTTCTGAAAGGAACATCATCCTAATACCAAGCTCATGCATAAAAATATTGACGTGATTACAAGGAAATAAGTTATCCATTTCTTTCCTTGAATGGGCACTAAAGGTGGTTCTACTTCCGAGAGTCACATGCTGGGATGTTCGGTTCATCGATGGGTAACCAGGTCCCATGACCAACTCTTTTGGATTTTTAAAATCAGTATTTGTTATTTTTTTTTGCTAAATAGTTTGAATAGTGTTGTGTTTTGGTTGAATCTACAAGTTATAGTAGGGAGTCTAGTTTTCTCAGTTAATAGTGAATCAAAGACAGTAAAACAATACTATTTCCCCCCATGGAGAAGGGGTGATTTTGTGGTATTTATGTGCTTTGTAGGGACTTTGCATGTTGGTACCTAAATTGAATTTGAATTTTCTAACTTGTTGGAATAAGCTTAAATAGTTTGTTTATTTGTGTGTTTGAAGATTAACGTGACGTTCACTGTTCACATGTGTAGGTATAAGGAAACTGTCTATCTATCTATCTATCTATCTATCTATCTATCTATCTATCTATCTATACATACATACATACATACATACATACATACATACATACATACATACATACATACATACATACATACATACATACATACATATATATATATATATATNTGATAATATTTAGGATGCATATAAGGATAGAATGAATGACAATTTGTCTTTCTTTTAAGCAGCATATATCTGTAAAACAATATATGTAAGAGCTAGTAAGTATTGGTAAAATTCCCTACTACTTGTGTAGAAAAACTTGGAAAAACTTAGAAGATTACCTAAATATTAGTAGTTTCCCTTGTAGCCTTCTCCATGGAGATTCCTCATTGTAGATCTTTCAACTGGGAAAATCCAATTGCTTAAATGGATCTGCCACGCTGCCTACTATGAACATCCTCATCGTCTCCCTAGCTTAAATAAACTATGTTTTAGAGCCCCTGATCCGAAACCTTGAGTGTTAACAGTCCAAATAGTTAGTATGGATTTTCTCCAAATTTCAAGAAATCCAACCTCGTCAGTTGTTTTCTCCAAAAAAATTATCCATCTCCCTTCCTTTATCCCCTTCTCTTCCCCTCCTCATTTCCTTCGTTAATACCCTTATCCTTTCATTAATGACCTCCCTCAGTTCTCGTCTACGCTATCAGGTTCCACCATTCATTTCAAAATAACATTATTTTAATGCTTTCCTAATTAATCAATTAATTAATAATCACCACTCTTTATGTGGTCAGCCGACAATACTCTCGGCATAACACTTTTAACCTCAACCATATGTTTAATTGAAATCCTAAATTCACAATCCTTTTACCCCTCTTAAATAAATAAGCATAATAAAATAAAATGTTATTTCTTCAAGATTACCTCATACTATGATTAAGACTATTTTAATAACTGCTTATTACAATTAATATTTAATAATTGTTTATTATAATTAATATTATTACAATTACAATTTCCTCATGTTCACAATGGAGCATTATGTATAATTAATCATAATTAATACTCATTTGTCTTCAATTTCTAATCAATTCTAATTAAATGTAATTAATTATAATTAATCCGAATTAATACTAATTGTTTATAATTAATGATCATCTTCATCTATGGCTCTACTACCATGCTTAACAATTTCATCACATTTATAAATTAAAACTTTAATTAATATCTATTAATCAAGTTAAAATAATGATCTTTTAATAGTAATTACATCCTTAATACTTAATAAAAGTTTATTAGTGAACATGAGTACAATCATTCATTGAACATGAGTAAACATGAGTTTTCTTACAATCATTCGTCGAACATGAGTACTAGAATGAACCCATTTCATATTTTTTATGGATTACATCCTCGGGGTTTGTATGAACTCATAGATTTGGGAAAACTTAAACAAAGGAGTGCCAACGAAGATCATTTTGCAGCAAACATTAGCGAGCTACGTGTACATGTTAAACAAAAGTTAAGTGATAGCAATTATAAGTATAAAAAGAGGGAAAATTAGAAACGAAGAGAGAATAGTTACGAAGTTGGGGATAAGGTGCTAGCTCACTTATGGAAAGAAAGAACTCCCAAAGGAGAATATAACAAGATGAAACTCAGAAAGGTAGGACCATGCAAGGTTATTCGAAAATTTCTCCAAATGCGTATGATTTAGAACTTTCTACACGTATTAACATCCTGTTTGTAATGTAGAATATATATATCCTTGTGTATGATGATAGAAGTCATTCCCAATAAGTCGATGATGATACAGAAGATAACATACAATGGATGAAGAAAATACCCAAAGAAAAACCTTTAGAAGATGAAGTTATCTTGGACACTAAAATTGCGAGGAAAACTAGGAGAAATGAGTACCTGGAGTACCTAGTGAAATGGAGAGATCGCCTAGAGGAACATTCCACTTGGATGAATGTTATAGAGTTAATAAAGAAAGGTTACTCATTGAATTCACTCATGAGTAAGAGATCATAAATTTCCACCCTCGGAACCCTTGGGACTCTGATGCAGGGGTGTTAAGTTCAGTTTAGAAATGAAACAACGCGATCAACTGGAATGCAGAGGTGTCAACAGGCCAAGATAGAATGTTTAACAAAAAACATTAATTTCCAGATATTTATGAATATATTTAGTTGATTTTGAATTTTAACTGGTAGGTTAACTAGGGGTTAGTTTTATTGTTTAGATAAATTAGGAAGTGTGGTAAATTAGATCTCGTAACTCCTCATTCAAGGAGAGGAGGATCTCTCTCTATTTTTATGTGTAAAACTTCTTTTTTTTAGTGAGTGGAAATGAGTCTTGAAAAATTAAAACGCATAGCAGTGTTTATGTGAGAACGTATGAACTCAACGATTTGTTTCTTTTGTAGTTTTGAATACAGTGCATTTTAAATAAATTTTTCAATAGAGACATCAAGAATATGCAGAGTTTCTTCTCAAAAGGGAGTGAATCGATATGGTTGGAATCCTGAAATTTTTTATTTGGGTTTTAAAAACTAAAACGTTTCTTTCATGTGATTTTGGTTATCTAGTTACTATCGATTGCTGGAACACATGGGTTTTGAAAAAGGTGAGTGACAAATGAGGTTGTTGAGTTGTATTTTTAAATGGACACGCGAGTTTAACTGTTTCTGAATGTGAGATAGAAAATATGAATTGAAGAACATCCCTTGGAAATCTAGTAATGTTTTCTTTGGATTTCTTGTTTCAAATAAATTCTCTACTACAACAACTCGCTATTTTTGGAATGGTGACTATTTTATCTCAAAGAGAGAGATAGAATTTTTTCTCTCATCGGGAGAGATTTTGGGGTTCAAATTAATTGTGTTCAATTCATATAAGTTTTACTCTGTGTTCCCAGGAAGAGACTAAGTGAATTTTGGGTGTTTATAGGGAAAAAATCTAGAAACCGAGTAATTTTGTAATATTTTACACGCTTAACGTAAGCCTGTAAATTATGTTTATTTTGTTTTGTTTTAAAAACATAGTGTCATTTTATGCTTGATAGATTTTTATAGACTCCACACAAACTTTGATAAAGGAAGGAATCATTGGACCTCATGCTTAGAATTGAAATAATGTTTTAAAACTTGGGATTTGTGTATGTTGTCCAAAGGCTTACACCAAGTCATGACTAGGACAGATCGAATGCGTGAATTGCTAGGAACTTTGCTTCATATTGGTGGTTCCTCATCCATGGGTGGAAGTAGGAGATTCTACATATGGAACCTCTATAGGGTTAGCAATAATAACATTGAGTTCATTTGATCCACCAAGTTCTATATAAATTGACATTGGCGGGCATTTTGGATACCGTGGGAGGTTGATGTAGTTCTCTAGATAGTTGGGGTTCTATTCTCTGGTAATTTGGAAAATTGGTGTCTCGAGAGGATGGAAAAGAGTGAACATGGAAAGGGAAGAATTAATGCAGGTCCAAACCATGCTAATAAGGAACAATTGTGAGATACTCATGATTCTTGGATCTATAAGGATTTGACCTCACAATATGTTTATGATGAAATTGAAAGTGTGGAAGAAAATATTTGGGATGAATTGGAGATGACAAGTCCCATTGATGAGTTCTCTTTGTTAAAGGATTCGATTCAAGATCTTGTGACCCCCAAAGCAATGCAATAATGTTATGAGAGGGTTGTTTTAATGTTTTGTATTATGAAAGGGATTCTCACGTGTGTTCTATTGGAACATTAGGAGAAAAAATTTCACAAACCTAAAAAATCCATTAAAAAAAAAACGGATATAACATTAATCTAAAGAAGCATCATTAAAAATCCCTACATGCTGATAAGGACATCTGTCAAAATTTTTCTTATGTTCCTAAACATACTTTACTACTACATGACTAGATGTGCAATGTTGAAGTTTGCTAAGGAAACAAAATCATCAGGTGTTCTTCCATTAAATGTAACATGCCATTATTAAATTTTGAAGCCTTAATGCTCGTTTCAGACTTTATATGATCTTTCAATCTTCTCTTAATCTTTGAACTCGGCTCTGAGAATTAGACTCAAAAACATTTATCAGTTCAGTCTTGAATTTCTAGTTTTATTAGTATTTACAAAGTTTTCTTTTCACACTGACCTTTCTGCAATGATTATTCAGTAAGTTATACTTCTACAATGATCCTTTCACAAATGTTGATTCCAGATAACAGACGCCTTTAAATTTCTTCTCAAATTACCCTTCTACAAATAGCCTTCCGCAATTATCTTTCTGTAATTGTGGATTACGAATTGTGGGTTTCATTAAAAAAAATTCCAAATTAACCTTCCACACTTTTTGATTGCAGATTGCAGGGTACATCTAAACTTTTTTTAATTTACCTTTCGTAATTACAGGTTGCATTTTATTTTATTTTAATTATCCTTCCCCAATTAACCTTCCGCAATTGTAGATTGCAGATTGTGGGTTACATTTTAACTTTGTATAATTATTCTCCCTGCATTAACCTTTTGCAATTGCAGATTGTAGATTGCGGGTTTCTTTTTAACTTTTTAGAATTATTCTCCCACAATTAACCTTTCGCAATTGCGGATTCCGGATTACGGGTTGTATCTCAACTTTTTAGAATTATTCTCCTACAATTAACGTTCCACAACTACGGATTACGGATTGCGGGTTGCATTTTAACTTTTCTCGAAATAAGCTTTTGAAAACCGTCCCCTTCAATTAGATTTTTGTTGGTTAAGAAATTGCAGTTTTTGAAACTGTTTAAGGTATGATTCTTTTTAGATCTTGTGACTATATTCAATTAAAACTTTACCGCCACCTAAGATGGGCTTATTATCAGTCATCTTGATTTAAAACTGTACTAGGGATTATAATTGTTACATTAAATTCTGATGTTGGACTATTAGTGTAATATTTGGTCGGATAATCATTGATCCTTAATTGATTAGTTGAATAAGTTATAATAATTGATTTCCACGACTAAAATATCCGTAGATATTTAAAATGATGCCAAAGATCCCAATCTAAACATTCTCGATTTGTACATGGTTTTATGAGATGAGGTTTAATTTAACAAATTATAAATCTGTATAAAGTTGTGACTCATAACCTGATATGGGAACTATCAAGCTTATAGCATTTCAGATTATTAGTTTTACACAGAGAATTAATTGACTGTAATATCCAATCTTAATTGTTTCTATGCTCTGCCTCTAATTTTGTTATAATAATTAGAGACTATCATCCCTATATTCCTTGATCGTAAATTAAGTAGATCTATTCTTTAATGCATTATGAGAATGGCTTAGCAGGAATAAATTTACAGACATGTAAATAATTTAAAAGAAACGAATGTTGAGATTCAAAACCATAGCAGAAGAAAAATAACTAGATCTAAGTGATTATGCTCAGGATATGCTAATTATTACAGTAATAGCGATTACTCACAATCTTTGATTAGGGTATGGATTCCTGATCTTAGATGCATTGGTGATTTAAACTAGCATTTTACAGGGAGAAATAAAATACAAAAACCAAGATTAGATTTGATATCCTAATAGATAATCGCCATATACATATCCATAAACATTTATACCTAAATAAAATAGTTGCAATTCAAGTTAAGATACACATCCTACTGTAGCTAGATTTAATAATAAGAAACATAATAAGAACATGGCACCACTAATGGGAAAATGAAAATAGAATAGTGCTTCCTCCCAACTAATTACTCCTAGAGCCACCAAATCACTTGCTCGAGAATCCTCGAGCCTGTTCACTAAACCACTATTAATTCTTGCACATGATCTAGGAACTAGAATCAAAATCATCAAAGAATAATTTGACAAAACACATGAATTAGCAATTATTGGAATACCAAATAGGTTTCCTCTCTGTATATTATATAAACAATAAAGGATTACAATACCATGCATAAGCAATGGCTTAACTCAATGAAGAATTCAAATACCTAAGGGACAATTCGAATTCAATGAGTGAGTCTAGCTTAACTGACTCTTTGCCATGCAATCTCACTCAGTTAACCACTTGACCAAAACCCTAATTGACTCACCAAACCCTAACTGAAGTTGGAGTGCAATAAATGACTTAATCTCAACTGAAGGAGATCAAAGACATGTCATAGCAATCCAATCATCAAGTGCTAGTACTGCATGACTCCAATAAACCCTGATGAGGTTAACTGAAGCTGAACTGACCATCAGAAGTTGGTGAAGGCACCTTGTTCACTCCAGTTCATTAAAATAATATTAAATAATCATTAAATAATCATTTAATAATATATTTAACGCATGGAGGCGCCTTAACTGACTGTAACTGATTGGTTGAACTGAAAGTAACCCTCAGTTAGCAATTAGGTGCATGAATGTCACACAGATCACCCCTGGAGTTCTCCAGTTAGCCTCCTTGACTATAGGAAAGGCTAAGTTAGCCTCCTTGACTGTAGGTAGGCATGGGAGTGACTGGGATGATGGTAATTAATGCTTCACTGATGTCAATTAAACTTAGGATAGTGGTTTAACTAGGCCAATTTGACCGAAGGAGTGAGTATGAAGGTAAATGTCTCCAATACCCCCCCTTAAGCTATACTCAGGAAGAGTTAGAAAACATAGATGCATAAAATGCTAGGGCCCTGGAAACAAAGGACATAGGTCACCCTATACAATAAAGCAACTGAAACAATG
>LPNX010716472.1:22418-35148 GCA_001517045.1 Pseudotsuga menziesii
TCTTGAGCTCCATAATCTGATATAGCTTCAGAAATATCTAATGATTCACAAAATAAAATATCAACAACCTCATAAGAGGAAACTAACACCAAATCCCCATAAGCAAATTTGAAGAAGAACTGCGGTACTTGATTTTTCACACCGGAATTGGTGAGAGCAGCTACAAACATGACTGAAAGCTCTTCAATTTTAAAATATGAACAAAATAATATCAGATCAGAATGTAAAACAGATATAAATAAATTCATAACAGATCCAAAACTATTAAATGAAATCAAATCCCCAGCAGCAATTTTGAAGGAGACTTGCGGTACTTGTTTCTTCACACCGTTGATGAGAACAGCTACAAGCAGTACTGAAGGTTTATGAACCTGAAATTTTGAACCAAGAAATATCAGATCAGATCCAAATAATATCATATCAGATCCAATAAGGTTCATATCAGATCCAAAATTATGGTCAACCGAGACGGTAGATGCACAGTTTTCTTCTTCTTCAAAATTCTGAATTTTGGTGCATGCAATCCTCCAGGTTTTTGCTGGAAGATCTAGATCGTGGGGAGTGAATGGATCACTCTGGTAATCTGATATTTCTTCCAAAATATCCAAGTTATCACATATTTGCACACCAGCAGCAACATTAGAGGAAGAAAATTCAAATTTCTCCTCACTTTCGGAAGCAATTACTGGTAAATTTTGCACAGAATTCAAAGGAAAATCACCAGTGAATGTTTGCATGGAAGTGCAGCAGTATTTTTCTTCAATATAAAATATTTGAATGTCTTCTTATGTTTCAGAAATATGAGAAGATGAGATATCAGAGATCTCATGAACTTCCAGAGCATCAAGAGAAGGAGTCACTTCATGGAGACTTTCTTCAATTCGAATTGAATGTGTAGAAGATTCTGCTTCATCTTCATCTTGAACAACTTCATCAGAGAGAGTAGAGGCTGAGAGTTTTGAGTGAAGAAATCTTGTGGTGTTGGATGTAATATCCAAAGTACTATTATGATCCTCATTGTTCTTGCCAAAGGTTTTGTCCAATCTTGTCCAGAGATCCTTTGGGTATTCAGCAGAATCAAAAACAAAGTACAAGTCATCATCAAGGGCCAGAGCTATTGATCCAAAGGCTCTGTCAATGTCATTTAGCCAGTCATTCTCATTCTCATAAGTCTCTCTTCCAATTCCAATAGACACCTCATAGAGACCTCGTCTCTTAAGATATGCAATCATCTTCAACTTCCATTCCGAATAGCTTGTGAATGGGGTGAGAGGAGGGATTGATGAGTCCATTCGAAGTTGTACCTGTTAAGACCTGAGATATTGAGTGGTAAGCCTTGGATTCTGGTGCAGTGCTGGATTCTTGAGCTATTGCTCAAATTTCATGGAGAAATCTGTCAAAAAGCTTGTTCTTGAGAGATTGATCTTCGTCCCGCCGTAAGCTCTGATACCATATTAATTCTTGCACATGATCTAGGAACTAGAATCAAAATCATCAAAGAATAATTTGACAAATACACATGAATTAGCAATTATTGGAATACCAAATAGGTTTCCTCTCTGTATATTATATAAACAATAAAGGATTACAATACCATGCATAAGCAATGGCTTAACTCAATGAAGAATTCAAATACCTAAGGGACAATTCGAATTCAATGAGTGAGTCTAGCTTAACTGACTCTTTGCCATGCAATCTCACTCAGTTAACCACTTGACCAAAACCCTAATTGACTCACCAAACCCTAACTGAAGTTGGAGTGTAATAAATGACTTAATCTCAACTGAAGGAGATCAAAGACATGTCATAGCAATCCAATCATCAAGTGCTAGTACTGCATGACTCCAATAAACCCTGATGAGGTTAACTGAAGCTGAAGTGACCATCAGAAGTTGGTGAAGGCACCTTGTTCACTCCAGTTCATTAAAATAACATTAAATAATCATTAAATAATCATTTAATAATATATTTAATGCATGGAGGTGCCTTAACTGACTGTAACTGATTGGTTGAACTGAAAGTAACCCCCAGTTAGCAATTAGGTGCATGAATGTCACACAGATCACCCCTGGACTGCTCCAGTTAGCCTCCTTGACTATAGGAAAGGCTAAGTTAGCCTCCATGACTGTAGGTAGGCGTGGGAGTGACTGGGATGATGGTAATTAATGCTCCACTGATGTCAATTAAACTTAGGATAGTGGTTTAACTAGGCCAATTTGACCAAAGGAGTGAGTATGAAGGTAAATGTCTCCAACAACCACAAGTGAAAAATAAAGTTAATGTTCCATCTCTTGCATTATCAGACTCAATCATTGTTTAATGCTAGCCTCCTGTTTTTTATAGGGCATACTATTATATAGTATTTTGCCTAGGACTTGGTCATTTATGAGCCCCTTTCTCTTTAGCACAACCAAGAGTGGTACCACCTGATTTTGTGGAAGATGCCTCTTAGACCTTGAGTTCTCACTCAATAGATACAACCACTTGTCTTTTCCTCTTTTGGATCAACAAACACTCTTCAACAATTATTCCATTTTTTTCCCCTTCAGTATCTTTTATTAAGAAAAGAATGATTCATTACATTTGTTTTATTTTTTACTTTCTGTCAAAAATATTTAAAATAATAAATAAAATATTTTAGCATAAATTAATAATTATTTAATAATTCTTAGTGTATTACAAAAACAAGGGGGAATATTAAGTGTATGTGAACTTCTTGGAGGAACATCATCCTAATACCAAGCTCATGCATACAAAGATAAACGTGATTGCAAGGAAATAGGTTATCCTTTCTTTCCTTGAATGGGCACTAAAGGTGGTTCTACTTCTGAGAGTCACATGTCAGGATGTACACTTCATCGGTGGGTAACCAGGTCCCATGACCAACTTTTTGGATTTTTAAAATCAATCTTTGTTATGTTTTTTTGTCAAATAGTTTGAATAGTGTCGTGTTTTGGTTGAATCTACAAGTTATAGTAGGGTTTCTAGTTTTCTCAGTTAATAGTGAGTCAAAGACAGTAAAAAATTCCTATTTTCCCCCATGGAGAAGGGGTGATTTTGTAGTATTGATGTGATTTGTAGGGACTTTTCATGTTGGTACCTGAATTAAATTCGAATTTTCTAACTTGTCAGAATAAATTTCGATAGTTTGTTTATTTGTGTGTTCGAAGGTCAAGGTGAGGTTCACTCTTCACATGTGTAGGTATAAGGATAATACACACACACACACACACACATGTGTGTGTGTGTGTGTGTGTGTGTGTGTGTGTGTGTGTGTACATTGATAATATTTAAGATGCATATAAGCATAGAATGAATGACAATATGTCTTTCTTTTCAGGAACATACATCTAGTCAAAATTTGTAAAACAACATATGTAAGAGCTAGTAAGTATTGGTAAAATTCCCTACTACTTGTGTAGAAAAACTTGGAAAAACTTAGAATATTACTTGAATATTAGTATTTTCCCTTGTAGCCTTGTCCCTGGAGATTCCCCATTGTAAATCTCTCAACTGGGAAAATCCAGCCGCTAAAATGGATCTGCCATTCTGCCCATGACTAGGAACATCCTCATTGGCTCCCTCACTTAAATAAACTATGTTTTATAACCCCTGAGCCCAAAACCCAAGTGTTAATAGTCCAAATAGTTAGTATGGATTTTCCCCAAATTTCAGGAAAACCAACCTGCTCTGTTGTTTTCTCCAAAAAACTTCTACATCTCCCTTCCTTTATCCCCTTCTCTTCACCTCCTCACTTCCTTTGTTACTACCCTTATCCCTCCATTAATGACCTCTCTTGGTTATCATCTACCCTATCAGGTTCCACCATTCATTTCGAAATAACATTATTGTAATGCTTTCCTAATTAATTAATAATCACTTCTCTTTACGCAGTTAGCCGACAATACTCTCGACATAACACTTTTAACCTCAACCATATGTTTAATTGAAATCCTAAATTCACAGTCCTTTTACACCTCTTAAATAAATAAACATAATAAAATAAAATGTTATTTCTTCAAGATTACCTCATACTATCATTAAGACTATTTTAATAATTGTTTATTACAATTACCTCATGTTCACCATGGAGCGTTAGGTATAGTTAATCATAATTAATATTCATTTGTCTTTAAATCCTAATCAATTCTAATTAAATGTAATTAATTATAAATAATCCCAATTAATACTAATCGTTTATAGTTAATGATAATCTTCATCTATGGATCTACTTACCATGCTTAACAATTTCATCACATTTATAAACTAAAACTTTAATTAATATTTAATCAAGTTAAAATAATGATCTTGTAATAGTAATTACATCCTTAATACTTAATAAACATTTATTAGTGAATATTATTTTACCTTAATCAGAATTCCACATTTTTTTAACGACTAGACATAATTGTATTAGTTCACAACTTAATAAGTAGTAAGTAGAATGTAACTAGTTAGAATTTCAAAACATGAAGGCCGAATAACAACATCATGACATACAATTATACATGCATATATATAGATGACTTATGTAAACGTAGATAATGCTTACATACATTGTGTATGTACACTAATAATACTAAAACACATGTCACACATAATCACATAAGTTACTATTTGTCGATGCATACTTAAACATGAATTTGCAATGTATAGACACTAACCCAAATTGCCATAATCTATCACACAAACATAATATCCTGAGTCGCAGCATAAGAATCAAGCAATTGTTTCAACACACACAGTAAAATTATGTTTTCCCTCTAAAGCTTCCAAGTCATTCCTATCTACCCACTTCCTTCTATATAATTCACAATTAACTTCCACATCGTATCCTTCCTCTGCTAGACTACCCTTGAGAGTCAACTACATGATCTAGCTCTAGTTAGAAACCGCAAGCGAATGTTTCAATTCCATTGACCAAGCTTACCCACTAGAAACCCACTAGTCATCATCATACACCTTCAGAGAGTACCATAGAACAACCATCCCATGACTCCAGGTTTCAGGGATACACTGTGGGTAATGCCTCCACCCCCCTAATGGAATAAGGGATTATTTCTACATCAACATAGTGACTGTATTGCAACTGTCATACTAAGGTTTTGTCATCGAATAACCAATTTGGGTAGTTGGGTTTTTTCCCAAAACCCTGCACCTGCCCATACATCATGATAATAACATAGTAATCATACATTACCATAATGATTCATTCACAGACAATATCTCTTTTGGAAATAATTTGGTCGAGGTACTTCCACTTGGTAGCGATGAGCTATACCTTAGCTCTTTTAAACATGTCGGTTAGTCTCATAAAAAAATGTCGTCCAATTGTCGACATATACATACATAATATGTTAATACTAAAACCAACATTATAATCATTTGCACCATGCATCTGGGATCATAATCATTTACTTGACCATAACTTAAATCGGTATGCACATACCATTATCTATTGAATTTGCATTCCAGAGACGTAATCAAAACAATATCATAATTCATATTATTAAGATCACACACATATATATAATTCCACAAAATAATAAATCCATATGTCCACAATGTCATCAACTCACGAAGTTCCACAATAATATGAAATAAATCTTGTAATCATAGTTTAGGTAATAAGGCCAAAATGGGGCATTACATGATATGCTTTAGGATTATGGGGATTCAGAGTAAGGAGATAGGGATCTATGATGAAAATACAAATTGTAATTTTCTCTTGTTTATATATAATATATAGTTTTCTTACTTATACAAAAAAAAGAAAAAGTGGATTTCCTTATCAAGGAAAATACATGCAAGGAGCATGAAGTTGCACCTCCATAGTAGGTACCTCCTTTTTTATAATGTTTCTAACGAATATAGGAACTAGGGGTTTCTTATGGTATTATTGTGTTTTTGCTTTTCGTTGTTATATTAGTAATGATTGGTAGTTTTTGGGTGGATTTTCTAGGCTTCCTCATATTGGTATGATGGATTTCGTTAATATTTCTCGTCTAGATCTCTTGGAATGGGTCATAGGTAAATGGAATCCACTCATCAAAGAGATCCCGAGGGTATTAATGCTCATGAATGGATGGTTCCGTTTTATCTTTTTGCAGCAGAGGACATGAAGGTCATCGAAGATCAGTTTTGGGTCATTGAATCGGGCTCTGTGGTGTTGGTTCGGTTGAAGTTGGGTTTTAACCCTTGGAAAGAACATAGGTTAAAGATGAAACTTTGGTTCGTCTTACAAGGGTTCCTTCTTCCCTGTTGGAACCTGGAGGGTTTTATAGAAGCTCTCAAATCCATTGATCATTTTATACTTATTGAATATGATTGTTTCCTAGATAACAATAGGTTCCTGCAGCATATGCTGGTTGAATTTGATGTTTTAGAGTGCCTTCATGCTGACCTCAAGGTTGTTTGCGAAGGTGGTTCATTTGTTCATAAATTGGACAATTTGAAACTATGTTTCAGGTGTCATAATTGTAGAGAGTTGAGCCACGTTAAAGAAAGGTTCCCCAACCCTAGCTTTGGTTCAGCTACTGAAGCATATTGCACGTTGATAAATAATGTATATGAAGACTTGGACTCTGGACTGATCCCCCCCCTACCACTGGACGAATCATCCATCTCGGACTTTCTTGGTATGTTTTGCGTTCTCCTTCCTGTTCTCTCAAAATTTATGACTTCATACATCATCTCTGATAATTTGAGGAAGGGAGTGGTAAATTTTCTTAAAGAAGACTTTGTGGAGGTTTTGGGCTTAAGCCCTAGTCCTAGAAGGGGAGACGAGAAGGTGTGTGAAAATGTGAATGGTGTGGAAGTTTTTGGGAGGTCCTTGTTGCCTATGGAGTCAGAGTTAAACCCTAGTAGGGTTCTTGATTTCTTTGAAATAGATTTTTGTAGTGTTAAGGCTCTTGATGATGCTGGAGAGCCTGGAATTCTTGAGATAAAATTAACCCCTTTTGCTTTAGAAGAAGATATCATTACCCTTCGTTCTGAGGATTTCCCCTCTCTTCAAGACACGGTTTCTCCTAAATCTCTTTCAAACTAATCCGTTGTTGTCGATGATGATCTGAACACTCTTCCTATTTCATCCATGAGGGATAGGAATGTGATTATTAGGAAACTTACCAAGCGTAAAAAGGATAAATCTAAAGAAGAAGAATATATTGAAAAAAATTATCTCTTATTTGAAGGTTACCTCACTGTTCCATCAGGGTTTAGAAAAAGAACTTAATTATGGAATTGGGGCTCTTAGAGTAGAGAAGGCCCCTGAGTTGGATACTAAATGAAGATACTTTGTTTCAACATTAGAGGGTTCAGCAATACACCCAAAAATATTACTTTCAAAAGGTTGCTCAAAAACATTGGACCCTCTATCATTTTTCTTCCACAAACGATGGTGGAAGATTTAGTAGCTTGTGATCTTTTCGTAAAACTCAAGCCTAATTGGAAGTGTTATGCTCTTGACTCTTCGGGGATTTTCGGAGGTTTACTATTATCTTGGGACCCTTCCGTCACTTTATTTAACTCTTTTCAACAAGATCTGGTTTAATGGTTGAGGTTAAGATTATTAGTTATAGAATTCTTGGAGAATTTAAGAGCTGCAGGGTTGTTTGTCCATAGTCACCTTATTTTGGGTGGAGACCTTAATCTCACTCTTGCTAATTATGAGATCTTGGGTGCGGGATGATTGAATGATCATTGACATGGATTTTTTAACTCCTTTTCTTAGAAGGTTGGTCTCATTGACATCAAACCTCTAGTGTTAAGCCCTACCTAGAAAAATGGTCGTTTGGGAAAGGTGAGAATTGCTAAAAGGTTGGATCATTTTTTCATTTCCAAAACCATTTGTGACTTTCTGGGGCATTTCATACCCTTGCATGTTTCTACATCATGTTTGGATACCTAGAAAAATGGTCGTTTGGGAAAGGTGAGAATTGCTAAAAGGTTGGATCATTTTTTCATTTCCAAAACCATTTGTGACTCTCTGGGGCATTTCATACCCTTGCATGTTTCTACATCATGTTTGGATCATAGAGCAGTGGTCTTAGAACTAGACAAATATAAGCCATTGAACGCTTACCCTTTCAACTTCAATAGAGTCTTGTTGGAAGGTGGCTCTTTTTTTTCTCTGGTAAATGATAAATGGGAGGAATACCCTGACCTTTCACACCTCCATCCTATGATGTTTTTTCTAAAGAATCTTTTTAAGCTTAGTGTTATCCCTAAAGTTGAACCTAGACTACGGGATTCAATCTTAAGGAAATCTTTGTTCAAAAATGCATAAATCAAATTGAAAACACAGGCTGGTATCAAACTAGGGCTAATGGAACTTACAGTACTAGAATGCACCAGGCTAGTATTACATGTTTGTACAGCTTACACAGTTCTGGTATAAAATTAAAACATCACACAATTTACAATAAAGAAAACGGGTATATGTCACAGATTGGTAAATACAAGTATTTATACAAAGATCAAAGAATTTAAGTGAAGGCTGGTATGAATCAAAGCTGCAAGAAAATCAAAGAGATGCTGTATAACATGAAATCAATCACAAAGTTCAATATCCAGGTACTATGATCCTAAATCATGAAGTGAAACTGTCAATGTTTGTAAAAATAAAAGATAACTGTCATCTCACGATAAGAATTATTGTAATGGAATATGAATGACCATATACATAACAGAATTATCATAGAGACAATTTATATAACACGAGGACAAATCATCATCAAGTTTATTCAAAACTAGAACCTGTCATTGAAGCTACAAAATGCTCATGCTACATAGGTGTGCTTACAAATGATCAAGCATTCCTCCCAAAACTGCCAACCTGCAATCCCCTGCATTCCCCTGAAAGGAAGAACTCTCCCTTCTCGAGACCCAAATCATTCAATTTATAACAATTTACGGGATAAGAGTTGTTACCAGCTTCTTCAGATAAGATTTAACATACAACTAAATATAGAGGCAATCTTTAATTGTTACAAGGCATCGTGATATTCTTTTTAATGAAATTTCCTAGATCTAAATCAGAAGGCCACCTCATGCCTAAAGAAGCGAATCTAGTCCTCTTCCCTTGGAATACTCTGCCACCAATCGATTTCCTGTGCATAAACGATCAATACAATCCCAGAAATTTTGGTTAACTGCTGATTTTGTATATAGAACATAAAAAGTCTGCCATTTGCATCATTTATTAGTTTAATTGACACCAGTCTCCATAAGCCTGAACTTGCGGGTAATTGACACGTGAAGGTTTTAAATTTGGACAAATGCCTCCATCTTGGTTGGTCCGTGGAACATATACCAATTCGATTGATCTTGCAATAATAATGTAATCACACTTGATATACTCTGTAATCATTACCAATGTTTTGTACGATCTCTTCCATTAAGCTTTCTTTGGCAACGATAAGTGATTTTCATCAGGTTTGGGGTCTCTGTCACATGAGCAATTGGTATATAAGCATGTCTCCCATTAACTGGCCCACAAGTAAAACCTGTATATCCTGCCATGGCTCCATGAATAGCACTTTGAGCAAGAAGTGTACAGTAGACATTGACTAAGGCATTGCTTGGGATTGCACGAACCATGTATGTTGGATCGATGTAATTCAAGGTCATTTCCTTGTGTTCCTTCCCAATCAGATAATCTTTGAGATTTTGAGAGAGCCATAAGCCAACATCAAGGAGTAATCAGTTTCCTAAGGCATCACATGAATCCATATTTTGCACACTCTCAGCAACAAGTTCCTGTCCAGCACCTTCGGCTACACCTATAACCATGTGCCCATTTTCCTTCAAGTGTTTTTCAACAAATTCATAAAGGCCAATATGTGCAAGCTGGAAATCCATGCTCTCTACTAATACTTGATAATTTACTAGGTTTGGCAAGCAACTGTGGTTTATAGAGCGTGCAACATTCCCATACTTGGTAGCATCAATAACATATGGTTGTACCCCATCAATCAGATTAGTTGTATCAATATGGGCGTCAATATCATATAGATAGCTACAGCCTTCATTGTCATACCTCTCGCCTCTTTTATTTGCTTCTTGATCATTTAAGACCTCTCCAAGGTATTCACATATGAATGTCCCACGTGAAATTACTTGTGCAGCTCTAACTGTCCAGACCTTATGCTTTGTTTTACATACTTCAATTTTGATTTGCACTCCCTTCTGCAGCACCCGGCTTGGGCATTCTTTATGACAGCTGCACATAGAGTTGCATTCTTATACCAAGAAACCTTCCTCCAAAATTATTCGACCCTTTTCATCATATGGAAATCTACCATGCATGGGTTGTCCATAAATGTCTTTTGCATCATCGTTGTCATTGTGAAAGAGGTAAACATGATCACATCATTCAGGAAAACACTATGGTTGTGTACATGTACATCCCAGTTGTGAGCTCTTTGTGTCAAGACCGAGTGAAGGGTCCAGCAACCTCTCAGTGATGTAGGTGAAATTCTGCATGTATGTATCAAAGTTGCGATCTTGACCCTCTTTATAGAGAGCAGAAATAGATGGCTCCATTAAGTCTTCATCAATCGCACAAGGAACTGGCATTGCTTCTTTCCCAAAGCTCAAATCCTCACAGATGACAAAAGCTTTGATATACCATTATATAAATAACAAACTTTTTTCAATGAAATGCCATTTGGACATTCTGAATTAAAATGCTGCCAGTGAGAATTCACCATATAACATATACTCCTTTGCACATACCTGGGCTCATAGTTAATGAATGAAAAGTTTGATGATTTTAGGTAACAAAGTAAACCCTAATGGCAATCAATCAACCATAAATTATAAACAAAGCAAATTTAAAACAATAAAAACCAATCATAATAAAAAAATTAAAAATAAGCAGGAGGAACAACCCTAGAGATAACACTTAGTGTTGAGGTCAATTCATGGGAAAAGAAAAGAAATTTTGAGGCTCGGGATGCTCTGGTGGCTATTGAGGCTGAGATTGACTCTCTCGAGGATATTGTGAATGTTGATTATTTTTCCTCCTTTCGTAAGGACAAGTTTGCTGGTATCCATGTTGAAAGAAGTATAATTCTATTACAAATTGAGAAAACCTTGAGATTGAAGAATCGTGCGGTTTGGTTAGATGTGGGAGACAATAACACTAATTTTTTCCATAAGTTAGCAAACCAGAGAATAATCTCAAATTCTATTTGGGAAATAAATAAGCAAGATGACATTTTTCTTAATGTGTAGTTGTCCATCAAAGTTTATTTTTCCATAAGTTAGCAAACAAGAGAATAATCTCTAATTCTATTTGGGAAATAAATAATCAAGATGGCATTTTTCTTAATGAGCAGTTGTCCATCAAAGAATAATCGTTAAGGTACTTTTAGGGGATTTGCAACCAAGATCAGTGTTTGAATCTACCACAACAGTTAAAAATATTGAAGAATTTTCCCAAATTCTTCTTTGTTGAAGAAGGCTTCAAAGTTGGTGCAGAAGTTTCAAAAGAGGATGTTAAACATTTGTTGTCCCAGTTTGCAAAGAATAAGAGCCCTCGGCCTGATGGCTGGCTGACAACTCATTCTTTTTACACTTTTTTGAGCTATTAGGAGATGAGATCACTTTGTTGGTTAACTAATATCATCATTTGGGGAGTATACATGCCTCCTTAAATGTTACTTTCCTTGTTCTTATTCCAAAGAAAGGTAATCCAGACACTCTTTATGATTTCCAGCCTATTTTTATTTGTAATACATTGTATAAGCTTATGACAAAAGGAATTGCATATAGATTGAGGTATTTTTTTGGTAGATTCATTTTAGAGGAACAATTTGGATCTCTTCCTAATTAGAAGATCACTGAGGATGTCAAGAATTCCCATGAGTGTCTTCATACCACTAAGCAGATAAGGTTGAAGTCTTTTGTTCTTAAATTTGATCTATTTAAATCCTTCGATAGGATTGATTGGTACATGCTTAGACTCATTCTTGCTCAGATAGGTCTTCCTTATGAGGTTACCAGCACGGGGGCGTCACCTAGGAACCAATATGATATCACGTCCGTTCATATTGGGGGGTTAAAATTAAAAAATTAAAAATTAATATATTGAGGGTATATTAGGGGTAACAAGGGTTTTTTTTTTACTATTTAAATATGCAATATGCTGGGGCATGTTTTATTCAAATTTTTGGCCTGAGCCATTCACGAGTCCTCCGAGCCTTGCCTGCATACCTGTGCCTGCAAGCTGTGCCGAGTCCTCTGAGCCTTGCATGCGTCCCTGTGCCTGCGAGCTGCGAGCTGTGCCTGTGCCTGCGAGCTCGTTTGCCGAGGAGCTCCTGAGGCCGTTAGCAGAGGAAGGGAATGGTTATACCAAGATATGCTTTAGCAAGAAAAGCTTTGGTCTCGATGCTGCTCGTGTTGCAGAGAGAATCTTGATGGAAGTTCAGAGTAATCTGACTGATGTTGATCTTTCAGATTTCATGGCGGGAAGAGGTGAGGACGAGGCCCTTCAGGTAATGGCCATATTTTCATCCGTTTTACAAGGGTGTGTATTGAGGACCTTGAATCTTTCTGACAATGCACTGGGTGAGAAGGGCGTTAGGGCTTTTGGGTTTCTGTTAAAATCTCAGAAAATGTTGGAGGAACTGTATTTTATGAACAATGGTATCTCTGTGGAGGCTGCTAGAGCCATCTGTGAGCTTCTGCCCTCCGTTGAGAGGCTTAGGGTTCTGCATTTCCATAA
>LPNX010716472.1:47244-94678 GCA_001517045.1 Pseudotsuga menziesii
TTGATTTTGGGAGGTATTTTCCAATATTTTTTGAAAATAGGGGTATTGTTTCATATGCCACGAACGAACGTGCTATGGCATAGTTTCACTAAGTGAAGACCCCGTGGTTACCAGTTGGATACTTGGGTGTATCTCTTCAAGAAACATTGCTACTCTGGTAAATGGGTCTCCTCCATTGTATTTCAACTATTCGAGAGGTCTTTGACAAGGTTGTCCATTATAGCCACTTATTTTCCTTCTTATATAGAAGGTTTGAGAAAATTAATTTGGGAAAGAAGAAATGATAAAAAGATAACATGCCTAAAGCTATCTTCCATGCTTTGTGTCACCTACCTGTTATTCGTGGATGGAATTCTCTTTTTTGCTGTGGTTCGAAGTAGGAATGGGAGCACAGTAAGGAGTTATTTAATTTATTATGTGGGGCTTCATTTATGTTGGTAAATTTTGATAAGTCTCACTTCTTATCTTCTATGGATGAGGAGTTTGTTTGAATCCAAATTCTAGAAGTTTTTCCTTGTACTCAGTCAGAGTTAAGTGATGGTTTCAGATACCTTGGCTTTTTCATAAAACCAAACTCTTATGTTGTCAAAGATTGGAATTGGTTGCTGAAAAAGTTACATTTTAGAATAAGATGTTGGGCTTTCAGATGGCTTTCTATTGGGGGTCATTTGGTTCTGGAAAATGTTGTGCTTCAAAGCATTCATGTTTTTTGGTTCTTCTTATTTATTGTTCCCTTGTCGATTGTTGTCCAATTAAAGTAAGACTTTCCAACTTTATTTGGAATGATGGTTTAGATGTTTTCAAACTTCACCTCTCCACTTGGGAATTGTTAGCCTTGCTCAAGTTATTGGGAGGATGGGGTTAAAAGAATTGAGACTATTTAATTTATCCCTTTGTGCCAATATTTTCTGGATATCCTTGATTACTCTAGTTTTACAGAACAAGGTGATATAATAAAAATAGAGTAAATATTGGTCATTGGCTAGCTCTTTCAAGGAGACAGGTTTAGAGTATTTGAATTCTTCTTACCTATGGAAGAGTTTTGACAAAGACTTGCTGGTAATTAAAGATCACTTGAGTTGGATTGTGGGGTGAGGGATCCAAATCTTCATTGGTATTGATCCAATCGCTCATGTTAGGGGTAGTGGATTTTTATCAAGGTCTCTGATTGTCGAACTCCATAGTAGAAATTTATGGGTTCTTTCTCAGATTTGGAAGACTTCGGTTGATGGGGTTGGCTGTTGGCTTTATTCTGAGGATTTATTTTTACCGACATAGTTTGGTAATGAATGGAACTCTTTCATTGTTTCTCTTTCTCATGTGGCAATTTGCATTGATGAAGGTGAAGATACTTTGGTTTGGGAACAAAATGTTATTTCTTGCTTGGTCACTAAAAAATGTGATTATGAAGTTTTAGTGACTCAAAAAGGTCTTCATTCTCCGAGGTGGTCGGTTAAGCTCTTGTGGAAAGGTTCCATGCCCTTAAAGGTTAAGTGTTTTATTTGGTTACTTTTACATAACAAAATCCTAGTTTGGAAAATGAAGGGGGTTTGTAGGGCCACGCTTTTGTCCTCTATGCAGATCTGATTTGAAATCAGTTGAGCATATTTTCTTGCATTGCTCCTTTTTTAAGGAGGTATGGAGAGATGCTAGTAGTTATTTTTCTGTTCACTTGAATTAGGATTTGGATAACATTGAAGATTGTTTGCTCTCTTGGTTCAATAGTATGAAGAGGATGAAAGTTTTTCCCTTTTTTGTATTTTGGGAAATTTGGAAAATGAGGAACAAGTGCATCTTTCAAAATTCTGCTCCCTCCATTTTGCTTATAGTTTCAAAATTTGTGGCTGCTATGCATGAATGGAACAAAGATAGTGCTACGAAAGGATTTAAGCTTTGTGGCAGACCATTGTTGGTCCCTAATGCTATTTATGGGTTGTTTTATGGTGCTCATCAAAATGGATTTTGTGGTACTAGAATGGCTTTACCTATAAACTACATGCATGTCATTGATTTAATAATGGGTGTTGGTAGTGTCTCAAATACCTTTGCTCAACTTTTAGCTTTGTGGGGACTATTGGGGTTAGCCAAAATAGAGGATTACTACAGTTTAGTGTTTTTAGTGATTCAAAAATTGTTAAATTCATGGCAATCTTTAAGTTATGGTTGCAGAATGAGAAGGATCGTGAGCCTTGAGAATTGCTTTCACTCTATTGCATTCAAGCACATTTATAGGGTATTTAATTATGATACTTATAGTCTTTCCAAGCTTTTATTTGGAGATTGTAGAGAATTGTATTGGTGTTCTCAGTTAAACAAGTTGAGTGGACTGTTTAATATGGTGAACTTTCGTATGGACTCTATGTAATTTTTATTCAATGGAATAACAAATTACATGTTTTTTTCTTCTCAAAAATAAAAGAGGAAGATGGTTAGATAATGATTAATGGTTGATTTTTGAACTGATTTATTTATAAACAGTGACTAATGATTATCTAACTGATTTATTAATAAATGTTTAGTAAAGGAGAAATTGCAAGAACACATGATTTATTAATAAATCTTTAATGAAAGTGAAATTTCAAGAACACATGTTGACTCGGGAGTTACAGCGTAACACTACAATAGTTTATTCCAGTGGCCGAATAGAAATATTATGAGGACGACATGAAATTCAATAGAAAATCTGAACCAAAGTCAGCGCATTGCAGAAAACCATGCAATAAAATATCTATGAGTGACAAATGCAATTAAAAGAAAGACCGATAAAGAACATTAAAACATATGTGATCGTCCATGTTATACATTAAAACATATACAGACAAGAACTTTGTTTTTGTTGAGATGAAAAGATCTAAGGGAAACTTAGTAATATTTCTCCACATTAGTGGATGGTAAAGGTGGTAAAGAGCTTGTCATCCTAGTAGAAAGCCTAACCTTAAAGGACTCAAGGCTCCTCAAACATCTTACCAATTAAGCTAACCCTCGGGGCTATACAAACAAGAACCTGCAACCATAACCATTAACTGTGCAACCTCTGATATTAAGATCCAAAAACTAGGGTAAAATGAAGAAGCATTCCTTGGACTCTGAGCTAATACATAAGTATCAGTAAAATCTCATTACTAACAAGAATGAGGCCATAATATAAAATAAACGGAGAGTGTACCAGCTAGCACATGGAGAGAAACGCAGATTTCTCTGAATTTGAACTCTAACCATTTGAAACACCTGGTATCTTTTGAACGAATTTTATAAAAAAATTCAGGGACGATTATCAGTAGAGATATTGTGCACTCCAGCTTCAAAGATATTGTTAAAAATTGTAGGAATTCGTGGGTACTGATATTAGGGTAGAGTGAAAAGCAAAACAAGGTTACCCAATATTCTAAAAATGAAATAGAAGAAACACAGTATAAAAATTATATACATGTTAATATAAACTGATTTTCAGAAAACTGTCTGTTGTTCCTATAATTTGGCATTGTTTAAAGTGGAGTTTTCTGAAATCCAGCTGGGTTGTTCCTATAATTTGTGATTGTTTAAACAGGCACTTCTTAGAATCTAGGTAGAAAGTGAGATGATGTGTAATGTTATATGTTAGGGTAAAACAAGTTAATTTTTTTCAAATAAAGTAAAAATATAATAAAAGGAAAGAAGTTGCAATTTTCTATTGTTTAAAGAGCACTTTTAAGAATCTAAGTAGGTAGGTAAGATGAGTTCTGTCAAGTTATATGTTATAGTTAATTATACATTAGGCTTTAATAAATTAAATCTAAACAAGTTATTATAATAAAAGTAAAATGATGAGAAACCAGAAGAGATTATTACTTAATAAAAGTAAAATGATGAGAAACAAGAAGGGATTATTATAATAAAATAATTTTTTTAGTATGGTTGGCTTAGAGTTTTGGTTCTACATAGTTATTGAATTTCAGAAAGTAGTAGGAAGACACATTTAAAAGTTCAACCATAAACATTTAAAAGTTCAACAGGAATAGGGGTTGGTATATAAACCAATGTTAGTGTAATATATTTTCTAACCTTTATCTTGTTAATTGAAAATATAATGATTTAAATATATAATTTTATACTAGTTTATTGGGAGGAGATCAAGGCCAATGCCTCGCTAGTGGCTGGACTTGTCGATAGGGTCGATAGGGATCAAATAGTTGAGAGATAGTTATGGAATGGAAGACAATTTGAAAATATTTTTTTATTTGTCGTATTCTTTTAGTTAAATGGGTTCAAGTGTGAGTTATCTATGCTTAGCTACATGTTACCACAGACATTCTTCATGTTATCCATTTATCAACTATCAATTATTTTTTGTATTCTTTTTTTCTTTTTATCTCACATTCTTCTAGGTATCTTCCATGAACTGTTGGTTATCCATTCATCAACAATGAGATATCCATGCATTGCTATCAATTATACATTCATCAACTAGCTATCGGTTAAATATATTTTTTATATTCCTCCTTTTATATTTGATTATTTTGAATTTTGAACAAATACCATAGAATCAATCTATACACTTGTCTCATCCTCATTTTTGTAGATGAAAAAACATAGGCCCTAGTCCACCCCAAATCTCAAATCTCACATAGAAACGTCTATCGGCCTAAAAATAAACTTTTTGTTTAAATGTTTTTAAAACATATTTTATTCATACATAATTACAACGCATTTTTATTTTAAAAATTTCTTTAACATAACTTCTTGCCAAAACTTAACTTTAACATAACTAGTTAACGCCAACTAACTTTAGCTAATTAGATTAACATTTCTAATCTTTAATTAATTAACTTAAGATAATTAACTTTAATTTAACTTAACTAATTAACTCTAGATAATTAACTAACCTACTTAACTAATTATCTTGAGATAATAAATCTCAACATAACTCATTAACTTCTAGTATTTTCTCTGTATCATTTGTCGAGACCAAGATATTAATGATATTTGGACTAACTCCTTATGTTTTCTTATTATAAATTAGTAATAATTAGCCTCATAATAATCGTTAAGTGATAGGTGTTTGCTAGTACATCACGATGTAACTAGTAGTTTCTTCAGTGTCCCTATCTAGGACTAACCTTTAACGACATCTATAAACTTAAGTTCCAGTCTAGGGAATGTCATAATTCCCTTCAAGTTCTTGCAACACCAAAATGACACCCTTCATCGAACTCATGGCTACCGAACAATTCTACTTCTCCCTTTAGTGGATTCATGCTCCTTTTGTTTCGTTGCGTCAACTCTCCAGTCCCCTAAGTGTATAAAATTCACAATACAACTTAGGAATTTTACAATCATACTTACATACTTTTGGCCTTAATATCCTCTCCAAGAATTGGTACATTGTTACCTTTGTAGTTACACAAGTACAAGGGTAAAAACATGGATATTACAACGGTTGGACTGTAAGCACTCTTATCTATGTACTATTGTAAATATAATATTTTTCTAAGTATAAAAGTAAAGCACGCCTGATTTGGGGTGCTCTCTTATATCTTGTGTCTATTTTATCTTGGTTGCATGTTGTGCTCATAATTGTTTTATGGGATGCTTAAGAATTTAAACTTTGGTTAAGTATAAGAGGAATATAGCATAAGGAATTTAACTAGAGGTAAAGTGGATTATGTGAGAAGGCGTAGTCTTGTAGAGAGATCGTGAATCATTCTCTGGTCGTTCTCTCCCTTGGGTGTCTTTCAGGAATTTCGACACGACTTCGTCAACCATTGGAAAAGTGGGTGTGGTCCAAGCCCATGACAATACGGGCCTTTAGTGTTAGATCTAGAAATTGATAAAATATCTTTGTTACCATAGAGGACTTAACACTATAAGCTTAGGTAGATTTATCATATGATATATTTTATAAAATATGTTTAGAACAACTAACTAGTTATAGTATGAACAACCTTTGCTTGGGTTTTCTGGAAAACCTCTAGCCAAGGCCAAATGGTACTCAAAAGAGAAGGTGGCAGGGAATTGTGGTGTCTCCTTTAGTGATATATATGTTGAGGGTTAGGATCTAGAATCTTATGCGGACTAGAAACCTCCAAAAATGTAGAGGTATGATTTAAAATTGATTAGTATACAATTTTCTATCTTTCTTTGTACTTTTTAAGTGGAAAAAATGGAGTTATTAGATATTAGCTTGTAGGGTCCATTTCAATTGTAGGCCTTAATGTGGTCGTTTTGATACTTGAAAATTCTAGAACTCATTTGGGACATTTAGAAAAAAATTGATTAATACTAACTCTAACCTCTTGATTTTTTTTCTCTCCATCTAAAGGTTTCAATAGCACAGAGATTTCCTCAATTGGGATCCATATCAGGATGTTATGCCCTTTTCGCGTTGACTTATGTTTTCAACAACCATGGTATTGAGTGGATGTCACATCAACTCCCATTACTCACACATGTGGAGCAATCCCTATGTGGATTTTCCAAAATATTCTAGGGGTCTAAAAACCTAGCCCTAATTGAAAATTGAGGCATGCAAGATCCCTAACCATAACTCTAAATGTGTATGAGGAAATGTTAAATACTATTTCACTAGGAAATGAAGGAATTATATCCTTATTGTAATGATTCATTGTTCAATAGCTTAACACAACGATGAAATTCGATATTGACGCATGACGGAGGAAGTAGAAGACCTTATAGTATTCATACACACCATAATGTGAGTGAGAACTTCATAAGAACATACATTTCCATGTATTTTCATTTCATATTTGAGAACAAAAAAGACACTCATAATCTTCCTTCTTTACTTAGGTTATCCCATACTGAGTTTCCCATGGTAAACCTTGCGTTGATTACATAGATGCTTTCATATTTATTTAACTTATTTCATTCAACTATTAATCTATGTTAATATTTATCACTAAGATACTCACATTATATTTTAAACTAATGTAAAAAAGTAAAAAACAAAAAGGACTTTGTAAAAAAAACTGCAATATTTATTGTAACAAACTATTCTAGTAGATTATGCATAGTATTTTATAGACCACTTATTTCTATCATGTTAATTACTCATATGTAAATTATCTTAAGAACAACCTATGTGTGGAACTATGTCATTCATGAATTCATTAAAATTAAGTTTTAAGAAGTGTAAACTTTACTTCATTATTTTTATAATATTAATAATTTTAAAATTTTAATAATTAAATTATATAATAAATTGAAATTAAAATCAATAAATACATGGATGGAAAAGCTACACTAATAACCCATATTCATGACTTCTAAAACTCCTACCATCTAGATTCTATTAGCGAATAAATCCGAAGAGGCTATCACCCCCATAAAAATAACACCTATAAAGCCCTCTAAAGAAATATTCTTGTGATTGTTCAAAGATTTTATCTGATATTTTCATTGACTATTATAAATAAATAGATATGTTGTCCTTCAAGTTTTATCCGATGGCAAAAGATATCCATTGAGCTGCATAGCATTTAATGCTGCTGCAGCAGGCTTGATGACCGTTGGATCTCGAGCTGCTCCAGATCCAACGGTCATCAGGCCTGCTGCAGCAACATTAAATGCTATGCAGCTCAATGGATAGCTCTTTCCTTATTCGATCGCTATTGAAGATTAATCATGATACGGATTCTTGAATTCTGTGTCCACTTTTAGTTTTTTAATAATACATATAAGGCAAATATATTTCAAGGTGAAAATAAGGTAAAGATATATGTTGTTTCGATGTTTAACAATTTCGAGAGGGGCTTAAAAGGGAAGGCAACAACTCCCAAGGAAAAATTATATTCATTATTACAAAATAAATTTCTAGTTTATTTGTCAATGTAGTGGATTGGTAAAATACGGATCTCACTATGGCCCGCAGGGATCTCCTTATGGCGACCTAGGGATCTCGTTATGGCGACCTCTTGGAGAGCAAAATTTATTGATGATCATTTTGGTGTTTAAAAATAGTTGTTAAATTATAAACTTTATGTGTATTTTTCTAGGATGTAGAGAGATATAGTAGATGCATGCTTTTCTATATAACAATCTTATTAATATGGAAAGGGTTGGCACTCTCTGCTCTAGGGTTTTGATTGGTCATCTTGAATACGGTAGTATGGGTAAAAAGGAATGGCTGGAATGGGATTTATAGAACTAAAAACCGTTTCTTACCTATGTCTCGATCATCAGCCTGCTTGCCAATGGATGGCTCATCTTCGTATTTCTAGAAGATGACCACGCGTCTCATATCCTTGAGGCACCCTGGAAAATCAGAAATGGCTCTCTTGTCCTGAGTCAATGGCATGTCACCTTCGACCCACTTAAGGAAAAAGTGACAAAACGTCACCTGTGGATGGTGCTCCCCGCACTTCCCTTCTCTCTCTGGAATAAAAAATTTCTCGTGGGTTTGGTTAATACCCTGGGTCGTTTCATTGCGCTAGACGAGGTGTTACAGCTGATTTTACCACACATGGTGGATGAGACATTTATGGCCTTCCCTATCCCTCTGCAGACTCTTTAGACCCTATGGAGCAGTTTTGTACCTTTGATGTTTCCAAGATCATCCATAAAAACATGCATTATTTTCTATACGCAACTTTTAAACCTATTCTCATGTATATATGCGGATTTGACCCTCAAACCTGCATACATCGGGATGTGTGCAAAAAGCCAAATAGTTTTGGAGTTTTCCTTCATGTAGATCCGAGTCACTTGTCTCTTAGCCTTCCATATTCCTTGAGATCGTTCGGATTTGACCTTCCATTACCCCATTGAAGCACTATACAAGGAACGCTTTGGATACATTGAAAGGGGAGGAATTGAAGAGCAAGAGAACTATAGTCCATTGTTGCCAGAACTTATACTTGAGTCTGCATACCTTTGTCCCTTGGAGCACTTTGTGTTCTTCCCAAGCTTGCCTTTGATGCTTTTAAATGCTTATATGTTATTGATTATATATGCTAGAATAGGTCTAACATGATTATATAGCATGCTTGTTTTGTTTGCTGAATGTTGAGAGAGAAAATTATTAATACAAGCGAGAGTGGAAAAGCTCAATGGGGATCCACATCAACCGTCTGGAATAAGGTATGTTTCGAGATCCTTTAGTGTTATATGTCTAGTTTCTTTTGCATATAGAAAATGATTGATTTGTGCAGTTACTCTATCTGTTGTGGTACCCCAAGCCATATGAAGTTTTCTCCGTAACAAAATTGGTGACTCTGCTGGGGAGTTCCTAGTCATTTCCTTTGGGGCTTTTTATCGGCATTCAGTGTTCTTGAATTGCTCTGATTTCTCTGTTTCTGAGTAGAGTCTGGGGGCATGTTTTCTTGGTAGTGTTTGATAGGAGTAAATTTTGTCTCAGCTTATCTATTTACCTTCTTTTTTATCTCTTTTTCTTGCTATACGTGAGTTTTGTCATCACAGTCGCGTGTACACATGGTTTTTACTGGGATATCCGTGTATATATGTGGGTTTTCTGCACATAGTCGCATATGCCCTGAGTTTTGCCTTTGTGGGGAAGATTAAGTGTTGCTGGGTGAGTTTTGATGATTGTTGAGTCTCCTTGGATGCTTCTAGAGTCTGCATACACCTTTGTTTCTGACCAAAGACGCTTTTTAGTTTGAATTTTTTAAGAATGTTCTTGTCATTGCATTGTCTATTTTTTGTTTTCGGATTAGTGCATTAGGTCTCTTTTACCTTAGTGCTTTGCGTGGGTACTGTTTGATAGTGCTTGCAGACTCTAGGGGTGGTAGAGTCATTCTTTTGCTTTATTATCTCATTTTAATTCAAAAAATACAAAAATATTTTCTTTTTTGCATCATTATGCATTATTAAATTTTGCATTTTGCATGGCACTTGCACTAGGTTTGCTTGGAGAAGTATTAGTCTTATTTTCATATAGGAATGATTCCATTTTCATTTGAAGGAAAATTTTTCATTTCACGTAGTAGCATACCCCTTTTTTCATTCAACACTGTGCATTTGCATTGATTGTTAGGTGTGCATTTTATTTCTTGTTGCGTCATAACACCACTAGTTGCACGATCATTTTCCCTTTTGAGTAATAAGCCAATTAAAATCAACTCGTAATAAAATGAATTACACTCTTTTCTTTTATAGGGTGCACCAACAAGATTAGGTTTTAGGGTCTTGGAATAGTTCATTGTGAGTAAATTTTCCAAGACTACTAAATGAAACATGTATGTTTCTGTCCAGGTGAGAGTGTGAAATTCCTTGGTATAATTAGTGTTTCTCAGGATCCTCCTCTTACAAGGGAGTTAAGAACGAGGCAATGTGAGCAGTTAATGATTGGGATGACCCTTGGTCATAACTGAGTAGCACCAGAGATATTTCTAGGATTGTATTCGTATCTAGGGGCTCTTTCAGGAATTTCGGGCTTTGCTACCCTACCCATACGGTCAATCCCACCTGCGATTTTCCGCCTGAGCATTGACTATATTGAGCTGACCTTAGTTTCCTTACCTATTTTATCGAGGGGGTACTTTGCAGAGATTATTCTGCAAGTCTCCTGGCCAGGTAGGGGTCGGACAACACAGTTGCTATGTGTATTGAAGCCGAGGGCCACTATAATTGTTTACAAACCTCCACTTGTTGTGTATGGAAGTCTCAAGCCTCTCCTAGGTGAGACATACCTGCTTCATTCGGGAGCTCACATATCATACCCTTGTTTTGTTATGATTTGGCTTTACATCATATAGGTGTATGCTCAGTGCACACTAGTTTTCCTAGGGTTTGCATAATTAGAAAGAATCTTGTTCATTTTTTGAGTCATTGTGGATTCGAGTGCAGCACTTCACCATTCTCGTCATTTAGAAGGACTTTCGCCTTCCACATCTCCTCTTCCTTTGGGAAAGAGAAACAGATAGTCTAGGCGGACTACTTCTCACATTGATTCACACATGATGGGAGATCGGGAGGATGAGATTCCTTAGATGTCTTCTCCACCTCAAGAGGTTGGGGAGGAAGATCCTACTCATGTATATGATCCTTCACCAGAAATACCTTCACATTTAGATTATGATCCCTCATTCACAGGTCGTCGGTATTGTTTTCTGGGCGATGAGACTCACCATGAACCCACAAGTACTAGTCATGTTCGTTATGGCATGCCTGATATCCCTACACATGATTGGGCACACCATGGCTAGTCAAAAATTGAACCTAGCACTACACCTGGGGGAACTCCTATTCCTTTCCGTGCAGAGAGATTTGGGAGCACTAGTCACATTGCACCTTCCATCTCGGCAGTGGAAGCTACCTCACATGTCCGTCCTAGACCTAGTGTTAGTAGTCATATGCGGATACCAGAACCGAGACAAGTGACCATAGGGAATACCACTTACATCCCTTCAGATGTACCTTCATCCTCAATTCCTACTCCTTCAAATGCATTTTTGACAACCCTTCCTCCCCCTCATTCACGTGGTCCTTCAGGTCGGAATGTTGCTACTAGTCATATTTGTGCTATGAATGCTCGCACAGTAGTATCTCTTGTTGCCTCGGGAGGTCATATTCCTATTTCTTGATCATCTTACGGTCCATCACAAGGATTTCCCTATATCCCTACTTATGGAGCTTCTCATGGGACATCCCATGGGACATCTTATGGATCTTCTCATGGGACATCCCATGGGACATCTTATGGAGCTTCTCATTGACATTCTTATGGACCGCAGTATGGATAGAGCTATCAACCTTATGGGTATGGGTATCAACAACCTGATTACTCCTCTAATTATGGCTTTGTAGCACCGTATAGTCAAGGTACACCACATCATAATGCTTCCATGTATCCCTACACGAGTCAAAGAGGAGGAGGATATTATGGCCAAGGCCAAGGTATTTATAATAGTAAGCCTTATATGAACCAAAACTGTCAGGGAGCGTGGCATAAACTGGCTCAAACTAGGCTCCCTTTCCTCACAACATTAAATTTACCTGACTTGTCGGGACTAATGAACAATCCGGTATCTCATGACCTGGCTTGGCCGGCTATCCCTAACAAGCTTCCCTCATACATTCCCAAATTCGACAGCAAAGGAGGAGATGATCCTAGTGAACATGTCACTACCTTTCACCTTTGGATCTCTTCCAATTCTGTACACGATGACTCAATCCATTTAAGACTATTTCAACGTACCCTCACTGAGCCTGCAGTGAAATGGTACATAGAGTTACTGAGGGGGGTATTCGTTTTGTTTGATGACCTTACTATGAGTTTCCTTAATCACTTCCAGCTACCTGTGCATTACGACGTTGGTACAGAACTCTTGTCAACATTTCGATAGGACAAAGCCACACATATCTTAGAGCATATCCAAGAGTGGCGTAGAAGAAAGAGGCTGATTAAACCTTTCATACCGCTGGAGTTTCTCCTTAAGTGGTTCCCTAAATTGTTGCTACCTTACATTGCGAAGGATGTTTCTACATCCAGAGTCTAGAATGAGGAACAAGCAATTTTTAGGGCACAGGAATTGGATTTGATTTATGCTCAATCCAGACTATTATATGAGATCATAAGCTAATGCTCTGTGTTCTAGTTTCAATCCCAAGATTAAGCCTGGACCACATGCCAATGGCATTGTGGGTTGTACAAGTACAAAACCTGTAGATTCGGTTGCGAAACAAGTGAGTCAATTGTCTATTAATCAATCCACTTTGGGACAAGCCATGACTTCATCTCAACCCACCCAAACGGTGAGTGTACTTTTCGTGCAATCGTCGAACCAGAAGGGAAACCAGCAGCCTGAACAGAATAAGAAAAAGGGTCAAAACAATTGTGAGGGTGGGAACAAGAACGAAAATGCCAATTTTAATGACAAGAACGCCTGCAATGCGGGGGGGGACAAGCAGTCTAAACATAAGGTTAAGTTTCCTTGCAAATTGTGTAAGGATGACCACCTCACTCACTTGTGCCCTCGTATGGAAGATTCCTCAAGTTTCATAGCACAAGCCCCAGCTGTGTTGACCAATCCTTGACCCCATAATCAAAATATAAACTCGAGGACCCATGATCCTCATTTTGCATCGGGTGGAGATCAAAATCCATCGAAAACCAGTACTGGTCATGGTTGCATCAACATGGTGCGTGCCACTAAGGTTGTGACTCATGCGAAAGACTATGGTTCATCACAGCCAGACCTTAGGAAGGAACCCACTCCAAATGAGAGCCCTTTGTGTATTGAAAACCCTAGGGATAAACCTGAGATTGTACCTCACATTCCTAAGGGATTTCTAAAGCGTTTGGGGCACAATCCTAATGCCCAAGCTACCCACAACTATTCTATTGTTGAGTATTTGGGCCAAACTCCTATGCGATGTCTGCGCTTGAAGTACTTCAGAGTTGTCCTTCACAAAGGAAAGCTTTGCTTTTTGTTCTTGGGGTGAATGATGATAGCTCTTCTTTCGTCATAAAATTTGAAACCATGGGACTACAGCCTTGCTTGCCTTACTACGTGTCTCTCTTGATTCATGTAGAGTGTCTTAACATGACCGTCAAACGCACTGTGATTGACGAATGCGTTGCTGCTTCTGTGATGTCTTTCTTGTGTTGGAAGGATTTGGGTTCTCCCGAGTTGTCTCAATCCGCCAACATGTTGAATGCCTTTGATGGTTGATCGTTTCAGCTGCACATAATTCTTCCTTCTCTTAAGGTCCGTTTAGGAGGGAAGACTGTCACGATCGAGGTTGAGGTGGTTGATGCGGCCCTTGATTACAATCTTTTACTGGGTCAAAATTGCATGTATAGTATGCAAGCCATAGCCTCTTCTCTATTTTGAGTAGTATGCTTTCCATTTAATGGGAATATTGTTATGATTGATCAAACATCATTAAAAAATCTGAGTGTTAATGCATCATCAGGAGCTTCTATCCCGATTATCGATCATTCTCAGCTGGCAACTAGGAGTGTGGATATAGGTATGTATCCATCCTTTATGGGGACCTTTAGTTTTTCTGCACCCATTCTTATGATTGGATCTAGTGTCGACGGGGCTTCATCTTCATTGAATTTGATGTAATTTCGCACTACCCATATGGAAGATCCTTAGATTCTTCCTTCACCGATTCATTTGAATGTACCTATCGAAATGGATGTGTTGTTTCCTGCAGTAATGATAGCATATCAAGTGAATCTTGATTGTGTTGCAGAGCCTAGGCCTTCCTCTTCGCAGACGAAGGAGGAAGACCCGTATGTGCTGCCTGCATGGGCACTTGAGTCCTCTCATGCACATGATTGCCTTGATAGTATTTTTCCATTAGATGAAGTTATTATTGAGGCCATGTCTGGAGTTGAGCCACCTTGGGAAAAGTTACATCATATATCATATTTTCTTCCCGATCTTTACCATTTAGAACGTGAGGACTTTAGGGAGATTCTTAGCGAGAATATTGGTAGTCCCGTGGTTCCATTGAGATCTCCTAGTCAAATCAATGGTGGGAACATGGTGAATATATCACCTACTATTCCTATCAATATATCTCATGATCTTGGCAAGATTGAGAATGTTTATATTGGGGAAGACAGCTTACATGCTTAGATTCAGGAGTATATCGAGTTGTTCAAAGAGTTTCATGACATATTTTCTTGGTCATACAAGAAAATGCCAGGTATCGACCCTTGTATTGTCGAACATGAAATTAATACCTATCTGAATGCAAAGCCTGTTCGACAACGTTTGCATGTAGTGAATCCTAGAAAAGCACCCGCCAATAAGGCTGAGATAGAGAAGCTATTAAAAGTCGGTTTTATATATCCCGTTCCCTTAACGGAGTGGGTTTCAAACCCCATTTTGGTTGACAAGAAGTAGGGAACGATCCGTATATGCACTGATTTCCGTGATTTAAATCGTGCTTGTCCTAAGGATAATTTTCCCACACCATTTATTGATCAAATTTTCGATGAGTGTGCAGGAAGCGAGGTATTTTCCTTTATGGACGGCTTTTTCAGATATAATTATATTCAGATCAAAATCGGGGATCAACACAAAACTGCATTTATTTGTCCTTGGGGTATGTTTGCATATCGGAAGATGCCTTTTGGTCTTAAAAATGCCGGAGCCACATTTCCGCTGGCTATGACCTTGATTTTTCACGATCTCAAATCAATTATTGAAGTTTTTTTGGATGACCTTACTACTCATTCTCGGTTGACAATGCGTCATTCCTACCATTTGAGATTAGTATTCAAAAGATGTCACCACTACCTGGTTAGGCTAAATCCCCATAAGTGCGTCTTTTGCATGAAGTCTGGTCGCTTGCTAGGGTTCATTGTTTCCAAGGAGGTTATAAGATTCAATCCCTTAAAGGTTGAGACAATACTTCAATTGTCTCCCCTGTGAAATATTAGACATCTTCAATGTTTGCAAGGCATGGAAAATTTCTTACGAAGATTCGTGGTTAAATTTTCCAATTTGACTAGAGGCTTTATGCGTCTTTTAAAGAAGGATACTACCTTTTGCTGGGATGAGCAAGCCTAGGAGTCCTTTGATGCTCTTAAGTGAGCCTTAGCATCGGCCCTTGTGCTTAGTCCACCTAACTATAGCCATAACTTTTTTATTTATGTGGCCGCGTCCATGGAGATGACTGGTATGGTTTTGGTTCAGGAGGATGAGGAGCTCCATGAGCATGTCATATATTATTTGAGCTGAAACCTTATAGATGTGGAAATCCTTTATTCCCATGTGGAGAAACTTGCCTTAGCCACCGTTCATGCGGTTCAGAGATTGAGGCACTACATTCTCCTTTCCTAGACCTTGGTGGTAGCTCATGTCAATCCATTTCAGTCCGTCCTCACTAGAAGGATGATCGAGGGAAAGTATAATAAGTGGATTGTTATTTTGCAAGAATTTGATCTCGAGTTTGTTTCAGGAAAATCAAAGAAATCGTTGATTTTTGCGGAGCTCATTTCTGATTTTCCAAGGGAGGAGGAGGAGGAGGTTTATGAGGATACGTTTGTCGATGAGCATATTTTCCTTATCTCAACTTTGGATCCATGGTATGGGGATATCATTATATATTTACAAATGTTGAAGCTCCCTACTCACCTTTCACAGGATGAGCGACGATGATTATGTCACGTATCTAAGAACTACCTTATAGTGAATAACACTTTGTACCCCATGGGGTGGATTCCATTTTACGTTGCTCTTTAACCCATGAAGAGGCTGAGGTTGTGCTGAATGATTTCCATGGAGAGGCGTGTGGTGGTCATTTATCTGGGCTTTCTACAGCCCAAAAACTCTTGAGAGCAAGATATTTTTGGCCGTCGATCTTCAAAGATTGCGTCAATGCGGTCAAGAAGTGTCACCCTTGCTAGGTGTTTGCATGCAATATGCACTCACATCCTGCCCCGTTACATCTGATTATCACCGTTGGTCCCTTCACTAAGTGGGGGCTTGAATTCATGGATTGCAACCCAACTTCAGCTCGGGGGCATCATCATATTATAGTGGTTGTTGATTATTTCATGAAATGGGCTAAGGCTATGCCCACGATTAAATTCGACGGTGAGACAGCCACACATTTCATATTCAACCAAATTATTACTCGGTTTGGTATTCCAAAAGAGCTTGTCACTAACCATGGTAGGCACTTTCAGAATAGAATGATGGAAGAGTTGGCCTCGAAGTTAGGGTAGAAGTAGGAGAAATCCTCTTCTTATTACCCTCAAGCGAATGGACATGTTGAGGCAGTGAAAAAATCACTTAAGTCCATTCTCCAACGAACCATCGCACAAATCAAAATGAATTGGCATATCATGTTATATCCTACTTTGTGGGCCTATAGGACCGCAGCTAAGACTGCCACCAGTTTTTATCCATATCAGCTCGTACATGGAGTGGAGTCTGTCTTTCCGGTTGAATGTGAAATCCCTTCATTGAAGCAAGCTATAGAGCTTTTACCAGACACTTTCGCATTGGAGAAACATTTGGTCCACTTAGAGCAGCTTGATGAGCAGTGTCGAGATGCCTTAGTGGCTCTAGAAGTAAATAAGCGTCGCGTTAAGGTCCAATATGATATGTCTGTCTATCTAATGAGGTTTAGTGAAGATGATTTGGTCCTTTTGTGGGATCAAGCTAAAGAACCCTTGGGGTCATGGAAATTTAATCCCATGTGGCATGGTCCTTATGTAGTCAAACATGTGTTAGAGAAAGGCACCTATGAGCTGGTGGATTATGAAGGGACAGTCTTGACGGAGCCTAGAAATGGGCTCTATCTTAAAAAATACTATGCATGATCTTTAGCCAGGGATGATTATTGTATATTATTGTACAATTTTTTTGCATAGTTAGGTTTTCTTATGGTGATCGGGTTTGTTGATTGGCTTTCGTTTCTTATGGCAGATGCTAATGGAGTCTTCTGCTTACATAGGATTTTCTAATGGTGCTAGCCACCACATTCAACACTCAGCCTCTGCTGCTTGGGTTATTTATACTCCTATGGGTCAAGTATTGTCTTCAGGAGGCATATGTTTACAGCCTTCTTTGAACAATGTTGCTGAGTATAGTGCCATTATCGAGCTCTTGTGGGATACCATTTCACATGGTGTTCTCTCTCTTGAGGTACGTCTTGATTCGCAGTTAGCAGTGTCATGGTTTAATGGCTTGTATCATATTAGGGATCTGACATTATTACGAAGATTCTTACATGTGAGATTGTCAGAACGACAATTTGACAACATAACATACATTCATGTTTCAATAATTTTTAATCAAGTTGCTAACTCATATGCTAACTATGTGTTAGATTGGCATTTGTTTCACAGACCATAAGCACATCACAAACATACATTTTTACACACATGTAAATAAATAAAATCGATCATCATAAAAAAAAATTAATAAAACATCCAAAATATGACGTCATAATACATAAGTGTCATAATACAAAAATGGGGCTTCCGAGCCACCAAAATATAATACATGGTAGTACAAAAATGAATCACTCTTAGGTCTCTAAGCCTGTGGAGGAGGAGGGGGGTTCTGATCGTGGTAGCACACCACGGCTCTAGCTAGTCATCGGAATAACCAAACCCATGCTTGTGGTACACCAACCACCTGACGCTTCATGGCCTCAGGCAAGTCCTCGACTTGCGCCATGGGTACCCTGTGTGTCAAATGTACAAAGTTCACGTGGATGCTTTGGAGCGTCCACTCTGCATCCATACCCACGATATCATCTCTTCTTCCCCTCTGTCTATGATGAGGACAACCATCAGGCTCCCGTGGTCCAACATATGCATACACATGATAGATTGTCACTATGTGTCATCACACCAAAACATGTCTTTTGAGTCAATATATCAAAAAACACAAAAAAAATTAATAATTCAAAAAACTTTAAAAAGAGGGTTTGGGATTCGTTACTTATATCACCGTATGCTGCTCTTGGTGGTAGGGGCATGTCTGGATCTCCTTGAAAATCTATTCCTGCATAGGGATAATCATCAATGGAAATAATCTATCGTTGCCACCATGAAAAGAAGTCAGCTGGGTAGGGGTTAGACACCCTACCTCCGCCTAGTTTGTGCATAGAATCTTCCCAACGTCATTGGGTCATATCTCAAACCTTGTGAGAAGGAAAGTCAACTCTAGAGCTTATCCTCGGTACACGTTGAAAGAGGAACATGCTCAGTATGCTTCTGGAACTGAATTTTTGTACCCTACCCATATTGTAGTCACTGAGCTATTGCTTCATGTTACTCAAGAGTGCAATGCTCCAGTCATACACTGTGGGTCTCATGCACTCTACTGCATAGAAAATCAATGGCCGCAAGGCCTAGTGGAGTGATTCTAGACCAGCTGTCATGCCGAGTGCTAATAGTATGGCCTTCAGTCCCAGTACCTATATGGAGTTTGTCGGGATTTGACTCCCAACCATTTTCGTGTCTGAAAAATAGTATACTGCAATGTACTCATCGATGGTGAGGCCACCTCTGGGCCCGCGAGAGCGTAGGTTCACCACCTCTCCCCGTCGGGACAATCGTGTAATGAAATATATGTCCTCCACCTCTATAGTGAGGGACATCCCATCAATATCAAAAGACTCTGATTTTGGATCCCAATAATCTACTAACATCTGCAGGAGTCTTGGTTTGGCCCTCAGGATGCCAAGACACTAAAACTTGTATAGCCCACATGCATGTAGAGCTTGTTGAGCCATTAAATCACTCCAAAAAACCTCTTCTACATATCCATGTTTCCTCTCCCTCCATTCTTGAACCATCCTACACATTAAAAGTATTTTTTGGTCAATATTTACCTTAAAAAACCTTCTGCATGGCTGCATACGTGATTTTTTGCAAAACAACCGCGTATGTACACGATTTTGGGCGATTTTTCCACATATAGACAACCCCATACGCGAAAAAAGGCCTGATATCTGCGTGGGCCAAAACAACCAATTTAGACTGGCCTAAAAATCAAATTTGACAATGGAAATTGAAAAAATTTGCATGAAAATGAAAGAGGAGGACATGAGAAATTACCTGGAACAAACAGTGTCGAATTTCGTCGGACGAAGCTCTTGGAATTCGCTTTGGAAGTTTTGAGCTCAAATGGGTAAAAATTTCAAATGATATGTAATTTTTGAATTTTTTACTATTTATAGAAAATTTTTGAAATTTTTGAAAGTTTTTACCCCCTTTCTATAGTTTTGAACTATTTCTGACCATTTTGGATCGTTTTGGACTAATCTGATGATGTAGGAGTCCATTTTGAGCGTCGTTTCGACCATTGTTTTGACCCATTCGTGCCGCTTTCAGGTATTATGTCTAAACTAGCATATAGGTTAGATTTCACATCCATTTCACTTTGCATGACCTTATGACCATTTCATTATAACCTTAGGTACGAACCCATTCTTTCTTGTCATGGAACCTTCTTGTTGTTTTAGAAGTGACATGATGTGAATGGTAGAGCTTGACCACATGGGTGCCCTAGTTAGCTCCTTTTCTACATTTGGTGCCCATGTCGACATTTTTTCCTTTAGGGTGTGGGAGTCCTTTATATAGTATCACCATGTCTTTGTGCAAGAGCCTCATACTCCTCTTGATATTTTTTTTGGCCTTATGCCGACTTCCCTGACTTTGATTATTAGCTATATAGCCCGATTTTGTCTCATGTCTAGCCACGCAGAGCCATTTTATATATCCTTTTTATCTTGATTCTCCATTTTTACTGGGAGGGGACTTTCCCCTGAGTGTCATTATCCTACACATGTGTCCTTGCATTGAGCATAGGTATGTTCCACTGCTTGGAACTAGTTTGTTTTCCCATTGACACTCGTCTCCTCCTAGTTTGTAACTATAAAGCACTTTTATTCTTTTTCAAGGTTTTCAAAATATTTGAAAAATCCCCAAAAAATAAAAAAACCAAAAAGCCGGACATGAAAAGATGTTATCTTTGGCAGCACTGGAGTCGTGTCGCCTTCGAACAGAGCACTGTATATCACATCCGTTGGTTGGGTTAATAGTTTAACTTTAAGATTTGTACTCGTTTCTCTGATTTTATCTCCACCGACTGGTTAAGCTTCCAGTCCATATGGAGCATCTGTTGATGCCTTCTGTGTCGCAGAGATGTCCCAACTTTGTATATCAATCCTATGCTGCCTACATTTAGACACCATTCACCTTTATGCTCTTGTTCAAAGGAAGTTGAAACCTGAGTCAACCATTCCTCAGTTCTCTTGACTTTGCATGTCGGCCATTCCTGGTACTGATACTGGTTCATGCAATTTATGATCAAGTCCTTCCATATTATACAGCCTTGCTGAGTACCTCATGTTGGATGATGAGGGATGCATTAATGCCCTCCTTCCAACGGATTTCATCCCATCGACTTCAGATCATTTATTCTGGGATAGGAATCTAGAGTAATTTTTTAGTGCCTTGAGACTTGCACTCATCAGTGGCAGGTTCTCTCACCATTGACAGTTTTGGGAATACATCAAAGTCCCCTAATCGATGGATCCCCTCAAGTGTTTGACCTCAACACATTTATTCACACTTTTTAGTTTGCACTCTAGTACCTTGATTCCCATTTTCATTATCGATGTGTTATCACTCCAGGAAACTCCTCTAAGTTGTAGCTCGAGGATGCCTGGTAACTTAAAATGTTTTTTAAGGTTTTATGATATGGATCAAGTCAGGTTACCGATATAACCTTCCACTCTCAATACATGCATGAAACTCACTCAAATACAAGGCTTTTAATTACAACTGTTCAAAAGTTGAGAATAAGCTGCAAGGATGGAGAACTCATCAGGCTGGTAGATTTACATACAAAACAAATGCATATAAATGGCTAAGTCATGATAAGGATGGTACTTATAAATCAAATCACATTAACACACCAATAGGATGACATATATTAGTTATTAATCAACTTGAAACTAACCTAAATACACATTCAAGCACAAGTACAATAAAGACATAGATCAAGGCTGAACAAATCATAACAAAAGAGCTTATATTCAAAAATGAGAAAAATAAGAAGCTGACAATAGTATAGGTTTATAGATCCTCGAAGTCAAACCTTTTTCATAAAATCATTCTTAGGCTTTATATCCTTTTACAAAATATACAAATCCTAAAAACTTGGATCTGTTTTTTACAAAAATAAACAAAAGTAGTAGTTTTTGAAAATTAAGGTTTAAAACCCTAATTAACTACTTGTCTTAACTTAACTGAAGAATTAGTTCACTAAATGAAATTTTAGATAACTGAAGTAACTATTGATGATTACTGCTACCGGCCCTTTGCTAGTTAAGCCACTGATTTCTCTTGACATCTAGGGTTGGTATCCTTTTGTGTTGTTATGTCATGGTAGAGCTTAAACCGACCCTTTTCTGATGCTTCCCTCGATGTCTTTCATCTTTAGATTACGTCCCTGAGCCATCTGTAGTTTCCCAAAACCGGTCCTGTATGCCAAAACTTGATTTTAAGCCTATCTCTTCTTTCGGTGGTTAAGAGGCTAGTCTATAGGAATCGTTAGCTGTCGAAAGTGGCTAATGAACTACCGCAGCATCCACCTAAGCCACCAAAATCCCTGTTTTGCAAAAAATATTAGGTTTTTCTCAAAAATGTCTTTTTAGGCCTGTTTGCTCGGCTTTCTTCTTCTGTAGGCTTTGTGCTAGGAGTGTCAACAGCACCTTGGCTAGTTTAAGGAGGCTGAAGACTAACTGCTGCTAAAAGCTAGGGTTTTCGATGTGGGGTGGTTGCTAGGGTTTGCCTTGGCCTCCTTCTGCTTCAGTCTTTGGATCCTAATCATCCTGTATACAGATTTGTGTTGTATTTTATGTATCTTAGATTTCTTTTGACCTGCTTGGCTTTAGAATAAGAAGGAGGTTGTTCTGCTATTGTTGCCCTATTAGGTCAACTTTTGCCCTAAAAATTTGGCCAAACTGCTGAACAATGGGGTAGAGAGAGGGATTTGTTCCTTCAAATCTGTGACACATGTTTATAAAATAAAAGAGGTTTTTGTAGATTGGTTTGTTCTGAGAAAAAATGTCTCTTAGTTTTTTGGAATTCGTTTTAATTTGCCCGAGATCTAGATTTCAAAAACATATGTCAAACAGGAAATTTTGAGATCCAAAAATTAGGTCTCAGAGATGGATTCGATTACCCCAATCTACAACACCTATAGGAAAACTAAGATAGATTATTGTTCTCTGACCTGTTAGGAACAAACAGATCTGAGCATTTTGCAAAATGACTCTCCATTCGCTCATAATCATCATTTTAAAATGATTCCTTTTCACAGTAAAACGCCCCTTTTGGTGGCTTAGAGCGTCCTGAAATTTCGGTCATAGCTGCTGAAAGTCTGCTTTCGGTGGCTTAGAGACCATTTTGAAACCACGCTTAGACACAGAAACCTGTGTTTTGAGATTTTTGAGTGGGCCTTTTCCCCAAAGCATTTCACTTGCTTTTGGTGGTTATTGCCCACCTTCAATCACTCGATAAGCTGCCAAAACCAAGGCTTTTTCATGGCTAATGAGCTGTTGGAAAGCTCGCCTAAGCCATCGAAAGTCCTTTTCCCAAAATTTCATATACAAACACGATCAGCAGGATTTCGGTGGTCAACATGATCTTGTGTTGAAACTGTTAGCTGCCGAAAGGTGAGCTTTTCGATGGCTAATGAGTTGCTAAAAAACTCACCTAAGCCACCGAAAGCTAAAAATTTCAAATTATCTTAAAATACAGAACATCAGATATCCCAAGCTTGTTATTCATCCCAATATTTTTCATAATATGGCCTGAAACCTTCATTAGTGATAAAAAATAAATTGTTTTGAGTGAACTTATTGAAAATTTTATTTAGGAGATAACACGGTGGGTGATCTTGCATTTGTTAATGATATACATCAATGACTAGTAATCAGACGATGGACTACTATGTTCAACCTCAACACTTCTATTCACGTAGTAAGACATGTGCTCATAGAGGATTGTGTAGAAGACCTTCCAGATTGGTGGCATTTCATATATGCTACCTCCTTGATCGTGCCAGTGTTCATGAGATTTCAGCTCTCGTGACTTGATTCCAGTGTATGTCATATGTTTCCAGCCATTATGGAGATCTTGATCCATTATATATATTCAACTTTCATGGAGATCATGATCCTTTGTATATCTTCATCATGGATATTTTGATCTGTATATATTGTATGTGGCGATGACCACACATGTCATATTTTGTATCATGCCTATTCATGGCCATTGTACTCTTATGTATCTGGGACTGCTATATCTACTTGTAGTTATGTGCAGAGTTTGATTATTGTATTATACTATTGGATGGTTGGTTCTTCCACCTGGTTCTCCATCACTCCACTTTTGGGATGGACTTATAATGTATTTTGACCATCGTATGACCCCTCTGACCTCACACATTAGGGGGCATTTGTTACAGCTGATTTTACCACACATGGTGGATCACACCTTTATGGCCTTCCCTGTCCCTCTGTAGACTCTTTAGACCCCATGGACTATTTTTGTACCTTTGATGTTTCCAATATCATCCCTAAAAACATGCATCATTTTCTATACGCGACTTTTAAACCTATTCTTGCGTATATACGTGGATTTGACCCTCAAACTCGTGTACATAGGGATGTGTGCAAAAGGCCAAATAGTTTTGGAGTTTTCCTTGATGTGGATCTAAGTCCCTTGTCTCTTGGCCTTCCATATGCCTTGATATCACTCGGATTTGACCTTCCATTACCTCATTCAAGCACTGTATAAGGAACCCTTTGGATAGATTGGAAGGGGAGGAATTGAAGAGTAAGAGAACTATAGTCCATTCTTTATGGAGCTTATACTTTAGTTTGCATCCATTTGTCCCTTGGAACACTTTGTGTTCTTCCCAAGCTTGCCTTTGCTTGTGATCTTGCTATCGAGATATGGAGGATTGAAGTGGTGCAGGCCCAGGTGGAGGACTCAGTTTCTCCGATTCGTGGACGTGCCGATAGAGGTTGTCACTATTGTAATCTCTGATTTATATTAATAAAAATATCTTTTCCTGTCCAATAATGTGTGTTTAAATGAGTATTGAATCCATTGATGCTTTTAAATGATTATATGTTATTGATTATATATGATAGAGTAGGTCTAACACGATTATATAGCATGGTTGTCTTGTTTGTTGAATGTTGATAGAGCAAATTATTAATAGAAGTGAGAGTGGAAAAGATCAATGGGGATCTACATCAACTGTCTAGAATAAGGTATGTTTTGAGATCCTTTAGTGTTAGATGTTTGGTTTCTCTTCCATATAGGAAATGATTGATTTCTGTGGTTACTCTGTCTGTTGTGGTACCCCAAGCCATAGGAATTTTTCTCCGTAATAGGAGTATTTTCATTCCATCTTCGATAAACGTTGTGCAAAAGTCTTAATTGAATTGGATGTCTTAAAGGGTTCACCAGCAGAAGTGGAGATTCAGTGTTCGGATAGAATTTTGGTACAGAAGCTGGATTATAGGCATATCCATTTTCGTTGTAACTTATGTCACGAGGTGGGTCACCTTCGTCGTACATGTCCACAACTCCTCCATGGCTCAAAACTCTCTAGTTCTTCAGATGTTTCTCTCTCTCTGGTTATGAAGGATGCTCACAGCCCCATGATTTGCCAATCCACAGACCCTTGCTTAGTCTCGGGTAAGTACTCTCACTCATTATCCCTATTTGGCGAAGTCTCTGATAATGATCTTATGATTATTGAAAATTTGGTTGCAAATGCTTCTCTGAGAAAAAATTCAGGCCTCCCTACTCCTCCTGGGACTTTATCGAGTATACCCCTGGCTGAACCACTCTCTGTTGCTTCTCTCCCTCCCTCTCCCATCTGTGTTTCAGTGGATACCCCATGGGGGTCATCTGTGGATCCATCCCTAGTGGAGCAGGGCTCACTTTCTCCCCAAGCTTCTGTGCCTCCTTCTTTGTCTCCCTATGATGCTCCCCTCTTCACCCCTAAAGACTTTCCCCCACTCCCAAGTTTGGGGATCCATACTCCTCTTTCTTCTCCTCCTGTCAGCCCATGTTCTACCCCTGCTTTCTCCGATCCCACTCTCTTGAAGACCCTCTCTATCTTCATAGCCACTACTCCAAACTCCCCGTCAGTATTGCCTCTAGACTCCATCAGGTTTAAAAATGTTACTATCAGGAAACCTAAAAAGAAGCCTTCGAAGGCCTCCAGGCCTTGCTCCGAATCCCCTCCTGCTATCGCTGTGTCTGTTAGGATAAATAATACTGCTAGAGGCCATATTACACCCCCATTTAGGCAACTTAAAGCGTTTTCACCCTCTTCATCGGTTCTTAATGCAGATTTTATCCTTTAATGTTCGTGGTTTTGGGGTTTTTTCCAAACAAAGAACCCTCCTTACTCTCTTTTTCCCTCTGTCACTTGATCTGATTATTCTTCAAGAAATGATGTGCATCCATTATCCTGCCCTTTTGGATTTTTCTAAATTCTTCCTGGTTAGGAATTTTGTGCCACCAATGCTATGGGGATTTTTGGTGGTTTATTAACGGGTTGGAACCCTCGCTTTGTCCATTGTAAAGCCTATGATACCCTAGCTGGGATCCTGGTCATTGCACATATCAGGAACTCTGCTATCACCTTCTCTATACTCAACTGCTATGGTCCCTATAAAGAACCTGACATTTTCTGGAATCGCGTTGAGGCTGGGGGCCTACTCCAGCTACCTAACCTTATCCTAGTTGGTGACCTTAACTTTACTTTAGGGCAAGATGAAATCTGGGGGAAATATGCTCATCTGGATCCCCTTGCACACTTATTTTCCAAGCTTATTGACAAGAATTCTTTGGTTGACTTGGCCCCCTCCTTTGCAGGACCCACCTGGTGAAATGGTCGGTCTGGGGAAAATGGTATCAGTAAAAGGCTTGATAGATTTCTGACTGAATCCTCGGTTATACCTTGCCTTCATCGCCATCATGTTTTTTCTACACCTTCTGATGTGTCGGATCACTTTTCAATCTGTCTGGAATGGGATGTGGGCCCCTTGGTCAGTTTTTACCCTTTTAAATTCAACAGAGCTTAGATGGATAATAGTGATTTCTGTGACTTTGTTAAAGTTTGTTGGAGCTCCATGGTTGTTGATCCTTCTCAAAATGGCATGAGTTGTCTGGCACATAAGCTCAGGGTACTAAAAAAGAAAGTCAAAGTTTGGATCCGTGAAAGGACCCTTCATTTAAAACTGGAATATATGAATGTGGTGGAAGAGATTTTGTGTCTGCTATCATCTCGACGTTCAGGTATTTTATCTTCAAAAGATACTGCATCCCTCCGGACCCTAATAGAAAGGAAATTTAAGATCCTTGCTCATGAAATGTTGAGATGGAAACTCAAGAGCTGGTCTAAATGGGCTGAGTTGGGTGATTCCAATACTAAATACTTTCACTCACTAGCCTCGACTCGTAGGAACCATAATTCTATTTGGACTTTGCAGGATGAAGGGGGAAACTGGATTGAGGAGGACAAAATTCTGATGGATTTGGGTATCAGACATTTTACTGAGATCTTTAAAGATGACCTTTAGACCAATATTGTCGGCCAACTTAGAGTCATTAACCCTTTTCCTTCCTTTTTTTTCTGTGGAGGAATCTGCATCCTTTACTTCGAACATATCAATGGAGGAGATTGAGGGGGCCTTGAATTCTTTTAAAAAGGATAGAAGCCCAAGTCCTGATGGATGGCTTGTTGATTTTTTTCTCCACTTCCTTGACCTCTTGGGAAGTGATTTACTAGCTGTTGTCGAATCCCCTAGAATCTCGTGTAAGGTTGAAGCCTCTTTAAACTCCACCTTTATCACTCTTATTCCCAAGAAGGAAAAGCCCCTTACCTTTGCTTACTTCAGGCCTATCTCACTCTGCAATCTGGTTTATAAACTTATTTCAAAGATTTATGCTCTTAGGTTAAAGCCTTTTCTAGATAAGAATATCTCTCTGGAGCAGTTTGGTTTCCTAAAAAATAGATAGATTATTGAGCTTGTTGGTATCACTCAGGAAGCACTCCGCACTGTGAAGACTAAAAATAGGAAAGCCCTGGTATTAAAATTGGATTTGGTAAAATATTTTGACTGGATCAATTAGTCTTATCTCCATTTTATTTTGCTTCAGATCGGTATTCCTCTGAGTGGTGTCAATTGGATTATGGGATGTTTGACCTCTATCAATTTTTCCATTCTGATCAATGGCTCTCCCTCCCACTTCTTCACAACCTCCATGGGGATCAGGCAGGGTTTCCCTTTATCCCCAGTTTTAATCATCCTAGTGATCGAAGGGCTCAGTTTATTGATAAAGGATGCTAAGACTAAAGGCAGGATTCAAAGTATTCAGATCTCGGCAAACATGACACTTACCCACCTTCTTTTTGTTGATGATGTTATACTGTTTGATTTCGGCACCTTTGGAAAATAGAGGGATTTTTATGTTTTATTGGATACCTTTTGTGCAGTTTCTAGTTTGTGTATTAGCCTTAAAAAATCTAGCTTACTTTTCAGCAATCTAGAGCTTGAGGTTCAAAGAAGTATTCAATGCCTTTTACCTTAAAAAATGGAGCCCATCTTGAATGGTTTCAAATATCTTGGTTACTATATAAAACATCTGGGATATTTGGTAAAAGACTAGTGGTGGCTAATAAGGAATTTTGAAAAAATAATGATGCACTGGACTCACAAACTTCTTTCCCTTGGCGGAAGACTGGTTCTCATTCGTGTTGTTCTCACTAGCCTGTCGTTTTATTGGTTTGCACTCACTCCTGTGGCTAAATGCATCCTAAAAAAGTTAAGACATAAGGTTTTTGACTTTCTGTGGGGCTCCTCGAGTACCTACAAACAATATCATCTTGTGGACTAGCAGCTTCTCTCCAGACCATTCGAGCTCGGTAGATGAGGTATCAAAAACCTGGAATGGTTCAAGATTTCTTTGCATATAAAAATCCTTTGGCTAGTACTTATGGGCTCAAGTATTTGCACAAGGTGATCTCAGCAAAATATCTTAAAAATCAAACTGTGGAGTTATGGCTCAGATAAAAAAATTCCTGGTGAGAGGGACCTCGCTCTTCTAGATTGGGTTTTTAAATACCCTATCTTGGTTGGGTAGCAATTTGGGCTAGCTCGTTGGAAATGGCATGAATATTCATATTGCTTCTGATCCCATTATCGGCTCATCTGTTCATTTTATTTTTCTTTGTGATTTGATATAATATCTTGCTGATTATGGTATTACTGCTCTTCACGATGCTCGAAATTTCACTGATGAAGCTCAGTCATACTGCCTACTTGCTGAGGATCTAGAGCTGGGTGGAAATTGGGCTACGTGTTGGAATGAATTTATTGCTGGTCTTGAATCTGGTGGCATCAGACTCAAACATGAGTCATGAAAAACTTCTTTGGTCTCATAACAAAAAGGATGGTATGGTCATAGCAGCTCTGCGCTATGAACTGATCTCTTGCACATTTTTGGATCCTCCCAAGGATAGGCTTCAGCCTTTGATTTGGCATGGAATTTTTCCTCTGAAAATCAAATGTTTTTTCTGGCTTGTACTAAATAATCATATCCTAACCTGGTATACCCTTGTTAATTGGGGATGGTTTGGTCCTAGCAGATGTGTGCTGTGTTTCAGTTTTGATGAGTCTGTTGACCACATATTTGGTGACTTCCCTTTCACCTCCTCGGTCTGGAAATTTATCTGTAGGTTCTATCATTGTGAAGACCCTCATGAGGTGGGCACAATCTCTAATCAATTCAAATTCTAGTGCTCACATTACCCTGAACACACTAAGTGCAGATATCTCTTGATTCTCACCTACTGTTGCATTTGGAAGACACACAACAAGAGCATTTTCAAGGACTTACAGGCTTCTATCAATGATGTGTTTTATCATGTTAAATATCTGATGAGTCTCTTTCCTGTACTTGCTAAAAATGAAAAAATCAGAATTCTTGGAGATGGGCCTGATATGGTTTTCCCCTATGGTTTCTTCGACGGGGATACTATAGATTCTCGGGGGGGGGCGGGGGCTGGAGTAAATATTTTTCTATCAGTAGCACACATTCTCTTTCTTTCAAGATGGATTGTGGGCCCTCTACAAATACTACAGCAGAGCTTCTAGCTTTCTGAACTCTACTCCTGGTGGCACAAAAATTGGGCCTCCCCTACTTACACATTTATGGTGACTCCTTGGTTATTATAAATTGGGAAAATAACAGAGATTCTCTATCCTCAACAAAGCTGACTCACTGGTGTGACAATATTAGGACTCTCATGGATAGTTTTGTTTGGCTGGACATTCTCCATATTTACCAGAAGCACAATCAGAGTGCAGATGGTTTATCCAAGGATGCCCTTGTTTTGACCCCCAGGATCCTCAGTTTTTCTGAAATTATGGATGGTTCTATTTGTGGGAATGGGGAATATTAGCTCTTTTAGAGCATATGTGCAGGAGCTTGAATCCATTTTTGGCACCTAGAGACTTTGTCTCTCTTATCTTTTTATGTTTAAGGGGTGGGCATTCCTTAGATAAACTTTTTGGGTTCTTATTGTCCTCCTATCCTACTTTTGGTGGGTATGTCTTTTCCTTTTCACAGTTTCCAAGAACACCTCTTTTTTGATGTTTTTCAGCCATATGGATGTGCACTTCTACCTTGATTTTTGCAGATATGTGCATATGTAAATCCTTCATGTTCTTGCTGAGTAATGTCTGGTTTTAGCTCTATAATTCCCCGTTTGGGGAGGCTCACTATGATGGCCTTTGATTCGTTAATATGAATATCAAGACCAAGACTTTTTCTACTGAAAAAAAAAAAAAAAAAAAAAAAAAAAAAAAAAAAAAAAAACTATCTTATTAATATGGAGCAATATTTTATCTATTACATCATTGAAGTGAATCTAAGTGGATTTTGTGGTTGAGTTTTCAAGAATCAGGAAGGTACAATAATTAGGAAGATACAATAATACGCAATTATATTGTTATTTGAAAATATTTAAGTACATTTTGGGAGCATGCAAATATTTAAGTACACTATGGGATAGTAGGGAGCAATATCTTAAAAAGAGATAAATATTTTTTTTAGTGTCCTTTTAAGTAGAATTTGGGAGAAGATAGATACCAAGCTAAATAAATTTACAACTTTTTTTTCACAAATGCATGTGCATACAAAAGAAATGAATAAGACATTGGTTCATATTTTGAATGGTTGTAATACAAACATAAAAGGACACGATGAAAAATTTATTTATATTTTATAGTTTTATAATGGAGTAGTCCACACTTGCGCTAGAAGGTATCCCTTTGAGTCAATTCTCGCTAGCTCACTTGGTTAAGGTGTGTTTTTCGTTTGCAAGGTGATTCAAGTTCAATACCCTTAGGAGTAACGTAGTTGGGAGGAGACCCAAAAAAATCCAACCATGTCATGGGTTGGTGTGGTCCAAGGCAGGTGTAATCACCATGTGATTTTGACAAGTTATATGCCCCTAGGTTGTAGTTAAATAGCCAATGGTTGAAATGCTTTGGCCTTGAGTGATGGGCATTTCTACCAAAAAAAATAGAAAGTCCCTTTTTTAAATTTGTTTTGGATATTTACCACTTTTTTATAGATGTTGTACATGGGAAACAAGGAGTGAGGGAATGCACAAACGAATAAACATTGCAGGTTGAAAGATTCATAGAAAAGACTAGGAAAACCCATTTGAAAGTAAAATAGACATTGAAGAAGTCACAGGAAAAAACAATGGATAATATGGTCCAATTGAAAGTTGTAAGAAGATCAAGGAACTATGTTATTCCCCTTTTCAACTATTGGAGTAGGTTGATGATGATTCCTACAAACTTATTTCTACCATTTTATATGTATATTTCCTTAGTAGTGAATGTTGAAAGTTTGAAACTCTAAGGTTCTTCCATGTCTGACATGGAGAATGACGAGCAAGTCTTACATGTCTGAAATGAATTAACACTAGAAACCTAGGTAGAGTTAGTAGGGATATAGCTTTGTCAAAAAAAAGTATAGAAGAACTAAATAGGGGTATCATGAAATATCATTGGCTGGGTCAAAATGACAAATTCTAGGAAAGACTAAATGGTAGTTTGGTGAGAAGGATGAGAACAAAATTCCTCGCATCCTTTAGTGAATTATTTTGGGGACCAAAAACCTCCCAAAATGGAGAGGTATGAAGTGCAATGAATGACCATAAATTTTTTCATCTATTTTTGTACTTTATGAGTGGATAAAATAGAGAGATTAGATTCTATGGCCCATTTCAAGGGAATTTAGAATTTGCATATTTGTGGTTACAAATCCTTGACATTCCATTTTGTTGATTGTACTAAATCAGGAGTCATTCTCCGAACTTGTGAGTAATATCAAGTCGTACTTGTGAGTCATATCAAGTCCTATGCATCCTCATATGATTGAGGTTGTGATGTTTAATTGCAAAGCTTGTGAGTAATGTCAAGAATAGACTTGTGAGTAATATCATGTAAAGTATTCTCATAGAAGGTACCATATGGGAATGGATTTCCAATTATGGAGATGATATTGTGTTGTATCAAGACTGTGGACCTCCATTTGTTGACGTGGTCATACTATGTGATATATTGCTAGTCATGGTCACTTAGTGCTATAAATCTCCTTCAGGGCTTAGCTACCCCTAGGGTGCATTACTTTAGCATATGACTATATGGCCTTGGGTAATATATATGATCATCTGTATGTATGAAATAACTCTTCTGAGTAAGATATGATAAGAAGAATAAATAATACACATATGGATGATGCATTAATTATTTATGATAATGAGATAATGCATAGAGAAAGAGAATTTGAATTTCCCATGCAAATGTTTGAGTGAACTTATGTTATAAAGATTCAGTAAAATATGAATGCCTCAATCAATGCTACAGTCAAAGCAAGAGTTGAACTATTAATGAATGTAATAAGTTAAGTTAAGAAGAGATTAATGTTCGTTCATTAGAATGCATCGGTTAACTAAAGAGATTCATGCAAAAGTTAATAATAGAAATTGTGCATGGATGACACTAAGAGTGAAGCACTGAGGACAATTCAGTTAGCTTGTTAACTAACTCATCAACAGTCAGTTAAAGATTGAGTTCAGTTCAATTTAGTTAACATTCAATTCAAGTTAACATTCAGTTCAAGTCAATTAACATTTAGTTCGAGTAAGTTAACATTTGGTTCAAGTCAATTAACATTCAATAGAAGCAATCTAACATTCAATTCAAGTAAGTTAACATTCAGTTCAATTCTGTTAACATTTATTTCAAGTAAGTTAAAATCCAGTTCAACTCAGTTAACATTCAGTTCAATTCAGTTACCATTTAGTTCAAGTCAGTTAACCTTCAATTCAAGTCAACTCACTTAAAGACAATGAACATTCAGTTAAATCTAATTGAGGAAAGGAAGGGCACTAATAATTGCATGGAGGGAGTTCTAGTTAGATACACCTTATGAATGCACTATGTGGTGCTCTAAGTGTGTTTACAGAGCCTCCTATATGCTACCTTCTGCATGTTAGCTTTTTTGTGTTGTTATTAATATGCTAGCCTGGCATGACAAGTTCAATACAATTGCATACTATTGTTTTTGTAGGGTTACATTATATCTCTCTTCTCTACTGCTGTGGTGATATCTCTTATCAAGAAATATGCTTAAATGTGTTTTAAACAATTCTCTGTAAATATATCTATCATACTCAAAGAATAGTTGGGTTTTTCATCCTTTGTGTTTGGAGGGTTTTCCTACTAGGTATATCTTGTCTCTCATGGTTGATTGATTTATCTCGTTGATTTATTTATGAGATTCAAATGTAGCTGCTATAAAGATTCATATGTGGATAGTATAAAGAATCATATGTGGCTGATTTATTAAATTCATAAGTGTTGAAATTGCTTGATAAAAGTTGTATAGTTCAATCATCTTAGATTTTGCTCAAACATCAACACATTTAGGGTCAAAACTATGTGAATGCGGTACAAAAATTATCAATGTTGTTATACTCATTGATATATTTATAACGATGTAGATATCATGTTAATTGTTGTTGCTATGTTGAAGTTATGCCACCCCATAAGTTTAATTATGTTGTTTTCTACCATGGTTCTAGGGATGTTACGTCAACTCTCATTACTTAGACACATGATGCTAGTCACATGTAGAATTTTTATAATACTCTAGATGGTCCGAAACCATATCCCTAATTAGATGTTGACGCATGCAAGAATGGTGACCTAAACTTTAAATGGTTATGGCTACATGTTAAATATTGGGTCACTAGGAAAGGAAGTAGGTCTATTAATGTTTTATTGATTCATCGTTCCACAATTGAGAATGGAAATGGAGTCAGGCACTTAATTAGAACAAAGTAGAATATTGTGTAGTAGCAATATAGGCCTTAGTGTTAATGGAAACTCCATAGTTAGTTTATATTTTTCGTATTTGCTTAGTCTTCACCCTTTGTGTAAGTTTTTCCTATGATATATTTTGTGTCCATTGTGTGGATAACGTTATTTTTTTAGCTTCTTTGATTTTAGTTTCAACTTATTTATGTCTTTTTATCACCAAGATAGTAATATTAAACTTTGTTCTCAGTTATTCAACAACATTGCAGAACAAAGAGTTTAGAAAGACTTGTATTATTTTATGATGAAGTATTTTGATAGAATATCCACACTATTATATATAATTTATAGACATCATGTTAATAAAAAGTACACATTATGTGTTAATAACATCTATGGTACCTATGAACAACAATAGTTGTACCAAGGACTATATGAAGCGGTCCTTGATTTTTTTCTTGAGAGAAGGATCGCTGCAGGATTCGCACCCTAGCTGTTGTCGTCACCCTGCCATCGTAGGGTTTCGCTGGTGCTCTCGCCTCAGGCCGCCCCCATGGCTACGCTTGGGGGAGGGTTCTCCCCTCCCTCTACTCCTCCCTCCACCGAAGAAGCTTCCAAAAGGTTACTAAGGTCACCTAGATTCAAACCGAGGGCCCCTTCCATCCCGAAGTTCATCAAGAAACTTGATGCAGTTCCTGAAATTGACCTTCCATGTGAAAAACCCATCAATATTTCTCTAGCTCTGGCTGAGAAAGGTTTGGTAGGCCAGTTCATGGGGATTTGGCCACCAACTAAAACCACAGACGACTGGATCCAAAGGAATTGGAGGCCCCAGCTCAAGAACAGTGTCACCTGCTACCCCGTTGGTCGAGGGTTCTTCATTTTTGAGTTCATAGCCAAAGAAGACTGTGACCTTATCTTCAGAAACAGTCCATACTTCATGGGTACTCAAGGTCTATATCTCAATAGATCGACTCCAGATTTCAATGCGGAAGTAGATGTACCAGAGGAAGTTCCAGTGTGGGTAAAGCTTCCAAACCTCCTAGTTCAATGCCGGAACACTCAAACCCTGGAAAATGTTGGGAATGCTCTTGGGAGATACATTGACAAAGCTGAAAACAAGGGCCAATACTCATGTGCCAAAATATGTGTAGAGGTCGATCTTGAAGCAGGGCTACCTGAGGCAGTTAAAATAAAAGTTGGAGATTGGCACCATTATCAAAAGCTCAACTATGAATAGCTACCAATCAAGTGCCGCCACTGTCACGAACATGGAAATTTTCAGAGAAATTGCCCCAAAACACAGGTTACTGAAGAAGGAGAAGGATGGCAAAAAGTCAACAAAGGGAAAACAAATTCCAAAAATCAGGAGAAAAGGATTGTAGGGGTTATGCAAAACCAACCATCAAGCTCATATAAATCCCCCTAGGAAGCCACAAAAGATGCACCAATCGTTATTCCAAATGATGAGGAACCATAGAAAACCAGAGATCCAAATGGAAAGGATCCAACCGCTGCAAGCGTTGAATAAATCCAAACGAAAAATTAGACTAGTAGAAAAGAGGTAGAGTCCCAGTATGCAGGTCCATTGGAGCCTGGGGAAATACCCCAATTCAACCCAGTAACTCTGATGGAGGCTGAGGCCCCTGGCTCCTCCAAAGAAGCAAATGAAGATCCCTTGCTACTAGAAATGGATCTAGGTGAAGAAATGGATGAGGGTGCCTCATCAAGCAATCTGCATACTATTCCCATCAAAAATCCAAGAGGGAGGAAATATAAAAAGAAAAAAAGAGAGGAACCAACATATCTAGCCATCCTTGTGGGGTCACAAAAAACTCTAAAAGGAATCATGCACACCACATCTAAAAAAGGAATAGTTTCGGCCTTAAAAGAGGCCAATCCCACCTCCCAAAGTCCCTAATGCGGTACATTTCCTGGAATTGCAGAGGCCTAGGCTCTACTCTAAAAGAAGAAGCAATGAAAGACCTGGTCCAAATTCATAAACCTGAGATTCTGCTAGTCCAGGAAACAAAAATGGAGGAAACTACTATCCTCCAAGCCAGTAAAAATTTCTAGAAAAAAGGTCCTAGGATTGGAAACAACTCCAAAGGTGCTTCTGGAGGAATAGCCACCTTTTGGGACTCCACTCTGTATGATATTGAAGCTGAGGAACAAGCGTTGCATTGGGTTTTCACAAAGCTCATCCACAAACTGCCTGGACGATCTGTAAGTCTGTTCAATCTCTATGTCCCCGTTTTGCACTCAGAAAAAAAAGATTGCCAGAACACTTTAGAGTCCTTTCTTAACTTGCAGCAAATAGAAAATATCATAGTAGCTGGAGATCTGAATGTCACCCTGGCTGCTAATGAGAAAAAAGGAGGCACTCCGGTCAGAGATCCATCGAGGGAATGGGTTGAAGATATCATCCTCGGACGGGATCTGATTGATATAAATCCTGTGAAAGGAAAGTTTACTTGGACGAATAAGAGAATTGGACCTGGCCATGTCGCAGCCCGGCTTGATAGGTTCCTAGTCTACTCTTCTTTTCTCTCCATGGGCATTTTAGCCTCCTCAAAAATCCTCCCCCACTGCACTTCCAATCATAAGCCCATCCTTCTTGAGTTAACTCTTGATCAAGACCTTGGCCCGATTCCCTTCTGTTTTATTCCACTCTAGATCCAACATGATGATTTTTTGCATGTAGTCTCTGCTTCCTGGAACATCCAAATAAAACGATCGTCATCCTTCATCTAGGAAGCAAAAATAAAGAGGCTCAAACTTGCCCTGAAAGACTAGGCCAGGTGCATTACTTCTCCAATTTCAAAAAGGAAACTAGCTCAAGCTGAGTTGGAAACGCATCAAACCCACATAGACTCCTCTCCAGCGTCAGACTACCTCCTAAGAAAGGAAGAGATCCTTCAGAAAACTTACTTCTCGGCCTGCAGAATAGAAGAAGATTATTGGAGACAAAAATCTTGAAACCTCTGGCTCTTGAGTGGGGACAAAAATACAAAGTATTTCCATAAGCAGGCTGAGGCTCGGAAGAACTACAAAGCTATCTATGAAATAAATTTTGAAGGTGGTCTGATCAAAGACTTTGAAGGCATAAAGCAGGCAGCTATGGAAACTTTTAAAGAGTTGTTCACCGCCCCCATAGAAGAACTGCTTGACCTTTTCTCCCATCCATTTGATCTCATTCCTCGCCTTATCAAGACTGAGGAAAACAACTTTCTAACTGCTCCTATCACCATGAATAAGGTTAAAGGTGCCCTTTCAATTATGAAACCTGACAGCGCCCTTGGCTGGGATGGTTTCACAACAAGATTCTTCACTTGCTGCTGGTCAATAATAAAGTATGATCTATTAAAAATGATTCGGTACTCGCAGAAGGTCAACAAACTGGGAGGTAGCACCAATTATTCCTTCCTTGCACTAATCCCAAAAGAAAAAGGTGCCACTACCTTCAATCGGTTCAGGCCTATCTCTCCGTGCAATATACGGTACAAGATTATAACCAAGATTATAGCCACCAGGCTTAAAAGAATTCTCCCAAGGATTATCCCAGAAAATCAAGGAGGATTCATCAAAGGAAGGAAAATCCTCGACAACATCATTCTTGTCCAAGAAGCAATTCACTCAAGATTTCAATGCAATGAGAAAGGTATGGTCATTAAACTTGATTTAGCTAATGCTTTTGACCGTGTTAGGCATGAGTTTATGTTTGCAGTTATGGCAAAATTTGGCTTCTCACTCAACTTTATAAGCTGGATCAAAGGATGTGTAGGTGATCCATGGATTGCCCCTCTTGTTAATGGAAGGCCCACAAGTTTCTTCAAAGCCTCTAGAGGCTTAAGCCAGGGCTACCCATTTCCACCCCTCCTCTATGCCATCCAAGCATCAATGCTCAGCTTTCAACTTAATCTTAGTCAGGAAATCCATTTGCTGCCACGTCTAATAATTGTGAACAATGTTCGTGACATAAACCATGCCCAATTTGTTGATGACATGTTGTTGTTAGGGGGAGAAACCATCCATTCAGCTGAACAATTTAAAAAAGAGCTGGAATTATACAAAAAGGTATCCGGAAGTAAAATAAACTTCCAAAAAAGCAAAATATTCAGCTGGAAGTGCTCAGCCAGAGAACTAAGGGACATCACTAGAACACTTGGGATGGAAGGAACGATAGACTGGGACAACTTCATTTATCTAGGCATCCCCATTTGCAAAAACAAAGTCAAACCAGCAAAATGGGAGCCTATATTAGACAAGCTCAAAGTCAAAATCCAAAGATGGAGTGCCAACTGGCTCAACCTCGCAGGTAAAACTATTCTTTTAAAAGCTGTACTAAACAGCATGCCAATTTACCAATCTTCCATTTTACTTGCCCCAGGGCCAGTAATTCGAAAGATTGAAGGGCTGCTCAGAAAATTCATTTGGGAAGGGGGCAAAGGGAATGAAAAGAAAATCCACCTGGTCAGTTGGGAAAAGATCCAAAAACCTTGTGAAGAAGGAGGGATCCATGTGCGAAGTTTACCTATCCAAAACCTAGCGTTAGGAGCTAAGTTGCTATGGCAGATGATCATAGGAAAAGAAAGCTGGAGCAAGAAATTTATCTGCAAAAAATACTTCCTGAGAACAAGGAAGAGGTGTCTGGACAAGCAGCCCCCAGTCAGAAATGGATCTCCTATTTACAAATTATGCAGTAAAGCATTGAACCCATTCAAAAAGAATCTATTCTGGATACCTGGGAAAGGGAAAACAATCAAATTTTGGGAAGATTCCATACTGGGAGAAACTCCACTAGGGTTATGCATGGAAGTCAACAACATCAAACTTTGGCTTTTGGATAAAGGGGCTAGTAAAGAAGACTGTGCGACTAAGGTGGAATTTCTATGCTCTATCACTTCTAGTGCTGCTCGCTCACACCCTGATTTGAACCAAGGAAACCCACTTCTGACAATGGCGTCACATGGATCCTCAAGCTCTGGACCATCAGTGGATGAAAGGATAGAGTCGTTGGAGACCTCAATGGGAAGGCTCAGAGCTCGTTTAGACAACCAAGACAAGCTTCTGCAAGCTACAAACAAGGCAGGAGAGCAAACTTGGGATCTTCTCAACGAAGATATAAGGAATATTCATACAGATCACTCTTCCTCTACTGAGAACCTGGATGAATTCAAGGAAGAAACTCGCACTAGCTTCAAGGACGTTGCTAACACCCAAGGAGACTTTGGGAAACGAATTAGTGCTCTGGAAACTGCAGTCTCCAAACTGATGGCCAAACTTGGCAAATGAAATCTTCTTTGCAGGCACTCTGACCTCCCTTTTTTCATGCTGCTTCTCCTTTTTAATACCGTCCCTCGTAGCTTTGTCTCTTTAAATAATTGTAATCAAGCTGTTGGGAGGCTTTGGATTCCTAGTTTCATTTTGATATAGAATCTAGCTCCTCTATGTAGCACTTAACTATGTAATAGCATGTGGTAGCTGTTTTACCGGTATCAATATATTCTACCCCTATGTTTTAGTAAAAAATAAAAACATCTATGGTACCTATGCCATTTACGAAATTTTATGATGAAATTAAAGTTTTTTGATCCATTGTAAAATTATTTTACATGTGACATTAGACATTGGACATGAGCAAATTGTGTAACTTATGGTTTAACAACAAAGTTGTATTAGTCCATTTCCCCTTAATAATGAAACTTGTGTATATCTCTCACACACATCATTCAATATCAAATTTTATCTTTTTTGCATAATATTCAGGTGGAAGTTAGGGATGGGTTAAGATATTAACATTTAGAACCGATTGAGGGTGAGTCCCGTAAATAAAATTTTAAGGATCTATACTTATTTAAAAGTGTATAAACCTTGGCGAATCTTACCAATTCTTAAACTGTCAACTATAAAATATTTGGTGATATTTTTCTAAAAATATTTCAATTTCTAAAGACTTAATATAGTTTATATGATAATTTGGTGATTTTTAGAGAAAAAAATTAACCCCATCAAAATTGGGTGAAACAAGACTTCAAAAATGCAATTTGGCGAATATTTTTATGGAAAAAATCATGGAAAAATAGCCCATGGGCTAAATTTCTCCCTAAATGTTTCCTTGGGCGAGAGTGAGAGAGAGGGCGAGGGTAAGAGTTGGGGTGGGTAAGATAATAGATGAAACCTCATTATGGTTGGGGATGTAATAGAAAAAACAATCTATGTGATGATCCCCACCATTATGATGATGGGGAAGATAATAGAGAAACCCTCATTATGATGGGGAGATAATAGAGAAAACACTTTATCTTTTACAACGCCCCCCCACCCCAACCCTCATAATGGAAGGGGAGATATTAGAGAAAAGGGTGGGGTAATGAGCATGTCGTGGGAAGATAATGGATAAAACATTTCTATTATTTTCCCACTCTCAAGGATCAATTGAATTTTGACATTATAAGTTATTGTTCCATTGGAGGAAAAGGATGCATATCTTAAAAATATGGAAAAACTAGTGTGCATAATATGTGGGGGAAAATTTTTGAGGAAAATTATGAGGTATTTCACTCCTTTTTTTTCTCTTTATGACATAGATTCTTATTATTCTTGAACCATTTGAAAAAAAAAATTCCTACATAAAAAATAAATTAATTCTCTTAGTATTTAGCATATTTACCTAAAAAATGCTAGTAGTCTCTTTATTCTAAGTTTTAGACTTTCTAGTGGTTTTTGCTCAGGATTTAGTAAATTGTTTTTGGTAAAATCTAAATTTGGAAATGTTCAAATTGTGTTTTTGAATGAATAGGCATATTCAACACCCTCATATACCCCTATGGCACGTGAATTATGCAATTTCATAGCTAATATATGAGACTATTCTTTTTTTAATATTTTCAACTAGAGTCGTAACAAAATAAACCGAAAATTTTATTAAAAAAAAGTAGAAAACATAGAATATTTAGAATACTTCTAAAAATTGTATTTTTATTTTAATTTTAAAATAACACCAAGAAAAATCATGGCCTTATATACATTTATCATGTTGCAAACCAGTGTACTTTTTAAGGATTCTAATAGTATACTTGAGTGTAATATTTTAGGTGATTATTTTGGATTGAAAAAAATATATGTATAGATAGGGAGGGGAAAATTAAATATGAAACATGCAATTTAATATTGAAAATTGTAAATTTTGGTGAATATTATGATAAAAATACATATTTTATGGCATTATTAGAGACTAAAAATGACCAAATAGTGAATTTATTTTTTGGAAAAAAAAAAAAACCTATCCGTGAAATTCCGCCCCTAAAATTTACCTGTTACAAACTATAGTTGATCATTCATGTTAACTTTAAATTTACTAAGTAAATCAAATTTTTGCATATAATTTTTTTTTATTTTTTTATTATATAATATATTAATGAATTTAAATATTTAATTCATATTTATATATCCACTACTAAAATGATTTAAACTTTTATATAAGTAAAATTTAATAAAAAAATAACACTTTACCATTTAAATTTAAGCATGAAATATTTTACCCATCTTACATTCTATATGCAAGTAGAATATACAAATTTAAATTTGATGAATACCCAACATTCATGACATCTAAAACTTCTCTGATTCAATATGACACTATGATCCCACATCAATAATACGAGGAGAGTTCTGTAACAATATTCCATAAGAGAAATATTATATTCCATAAGAGAAATATTATTGTAATTGTTCGATTCCCATTAAGATTCTTAGTGGAGACATAAAGTTACCTTGAGGTAAAGGTTATCTCATGCATTGTAAATGATTATATCAGATCATGTGGTAACTTGTATATGTATAATTGAATTGAAGTCTACCCTCATGTTTTTCAAATTTAAACCCAAAACAATTCATTAATAAACTTTTCATCAATAATCAAAATTCCTTACCATAAAAATATTTAACTTATAAAAAATTACAATATTTTACATATATTTTCTTCGACTATTGTAAATTACTAAAAATACATTATACTTCACATTTTGTCCAGTCGCTATTCAACATTAAACGTGATAGCCATGTTGGAACTCCTTGACTTTACAAGGTTTTATTAATATAAATTTAAGTTCTATTTTCTAACAATTTATCAGAGGTGGGCGGCCACAACTACCACAGTCAAACTCTATGGACGATTATTAAATAAAATTTTAGTTTGAAGTGGATTGGTAGAGCACCATCCTCGTTGTGGTCGTCACGGATCTCCTTATGGTCACGGATCTCTGGCACAACAAAATTTTATAAACCAAAATTTAATAAAAAAAATTGTTGCCACACCTCTGCCAGCTTTCATGTAGTCAACATGGATAGTTTTAATTAATATTCATGTAGTCAAAATTGTTGCCACACCTCTGCCAGCTTTCATGTAGTCAACATGCAACATGCACTCATATGAGAAGATTAAAAATGGGTATCTTTTATAGAACAATAATAATTTAATTTATTATTTCTTTTAATATTAATTTTATGTAAAAAAGTTGTAGGAAAAAAATTTATATAATGATAATGATGAGACATCAAATTTGGTGGACCAGTTTCTAAATGAAAAAAAATTAAATTTATATTTTATATAAGTAAAAATACCTGTCGAATAGTTGTAGATCTCTAGGAAAACTTCAGCTGTCCATATTTTCCCTTCACCTTTCTCAACCTTTGTCTCTACAATCTCCCACCACTAAACTCAATCGAAGGAATCATTTTTCTACCCTGCCAACTAGGAAAGTATTGTCAACTTCCTCACTCCAATAACTATGTTCTTGGATCCCCGAGACCAAAACCTGAGTACAACAAGCCTAACCAGTTCTAAATGATTTTCCCATCTCTGAAAATTTTAGCCTCCTCTGCTAAATTTTCCTCAATGTCCATTCGACCCCCTTCAAAATCCATCTCACACCTTTTTATCTCCCTCTACCCTCCTCTCACCAACTCTTTACTACCTTGTACCCTCATTAAAGTCATAACTCACTTACTTATCCACTAAGTGAGGGTTCATTTACCCGACCCACATTCAATCAACAATAATAAACAATGTTTTTATTCAATCCTAGGGTTTTGGGTCACATGTGACAATTTTGTTATTTCATTAAATTAATTATCACCACCAATATTTTACTTTAGTGTTCAACATCCGTAACATACTTCTAACACTAACATTTATTGTTAAAATATTATTCAATCATTATCTTTGACTTACCATACATTGAATTAATGAATACACTTAAACACTTCAATAACCTAATCTCTTATCATCTAAATAATATATTTAACATCAATTTAACAAAATAGTTACTTATAATTGATAATTAATTAATGTTTATTTATTAATTAACCAACAATCCTTTCAACTCCAATGGTTATTTATTTATCCATTACCCTACTCAAGAATCAAATGTAACTATACTTAGGACTCGATAAATATTTATTTATTACTAATTAATACTAATTTATCACCACATTCTAATTAATTATAATGAAGGATAATTATATAAATAATCCTAAATAATATGGATTTATTAACCTATTCTAATTAAGTATAATTAATCCTAATTAAATCTCATTTATCCTAACCATTATTCATGGAACTTTTTACCATGTTCAACTATGGAACCTTGATTATAATTAATACTCTAATTAGCATTTATTGCTCAAGTTCATAATAACATTTTTTTTAGATAATTAACACCATTAATACTTAATTTATGATTTAGTAATCATAGCATTTCATTCAACGATTAAGTTAATCAGAATCTTATTAACATTATTTAATCTTTATTAGTCACAATCAATAATTAACCCCAATCATAATTAATCAACAAATCATTACTAACTTGATGTAATAATATCATTTTTTCTTAACTAAATAGGTATTAGTAATGTAATTAGTCGTAACTATGATGTATCAATTCCTAATCAAAATAGTTTGATATTAATTCACACGGGCTTATAATTATGTAGACAAGTTATGTAAGCGTAGCTAATATTTACATACATAATGTAGGTACACTAGTAATACTCAAGCACACATCACACATAATAACACAAGTTATTATTTGTCAATGCACATATAAACATGAATTTGCAATGTTTAGACCCTAACTCATATCATAATAAGCTATGCCACCAACATAATACTAAAACACAAGACAAGACTCAAGCAAAAGGGTTTTGACACACTGTTAATAAGTTTCTCTTCTTAAACTTCAAGGAAATTCCTACTACCTTTTTCATTTTATCTAATTCACAACTAACTTCCACATCCTATCCTTCCTCTCCTAGACTACCCTAGAGCATCAACTACATGAAGTAACTCTAGTTAGAACCCGTAATAGGAAGTGTCGACTCCATCGACCAAGATTCCCCAGCAGAAACTCACTAGTCATCATCACACACCTTAGGGAGTGTGTCGTAACACAACCCTCTCATGACTCCTGGTTTTGGGATAAAAGGTGGGTAATGCCTCCACACCAGTTATGGAACAAGGGACTATGTCTACATCGACATAGTGAGTGCCTTACGACTGTTGTACTCAGGATTTGTCATCGAATAACTAATTGGGAGGTTGAGTTTCCTGAAACCACACACCATCCCAAACATCATGATAATAACAATAATCATACACAACAATAACAATTAATTTTCATCCCAATTGTCTTTTGCAATTCATATCATCGATGTACTTCCATTTTTTAGGGCATCGCTATTCCTTAGCTCCTGCAAACCTATCAGTTAGTTGTATAACAAAACGTTGTGCAATATCTTGCAGTCACTGACGTGTATACATATTTCGTTAATACTAACAAAAATATACAATCATTTTTGCATCTTCTGTATGGCATCATAATCCTCGATTTGAAACATAATTTTAAATTGGTATCCACTTACCATCGTTTATTAAATTTTCATGTTAGAGACATAATCAAAACATTGACATGATTCATAATATTAACCTGACACACACATATATAGATTCCACAAAACAACAAATTCATAAGTCCCTAATGTCATGAAACTGACGAAGCTCCACCATAATAAGAAATCACAAACAAGCAATGGTAATTAAGAATGTTAAGTCAAAACAGGGCTTTACAATGCATGCGCCTTAGCCTAAGGTAGAGTAACCCTACAGCTCTTCCAGACGGTGGCATCTCAGTTAGGCACTATGTTTGATGCGCGTGGAAGTTGTTTTGACACCTGAAACAACCTAGTGATTGGACCTCTTCTTCAACCTGGTCATGAAATCATATAGCTCGTATGCATACCAGTATGCATGGGCTCAATTGTCCTAGACGAGGCTTGGTCGACGACGACAATGGCTGCTACACACTCATTCCATAAAATTTTGTGATCCATGTTGGGTCAAGTGGGAGGTTCACTCATTAACCAAGGGACTTGACAAGTATCCAAAAAATATATTCATCCTACTAGCTCAATACGTGGACTTATATGCATCACAAGGATGCACATAAACAAATTGCAGAAAGGAACAACTTTCAAGAGGAGATGTTGACAATTCACAACAACTTTCACCACCATGCATCTCTCTTGGACCCCAATTTGTTTAAATGTTAATTTTTTTGAGCTCTTATTTTGTGTTCACTAAGATTTGTTTTAGGGTTTTATTTTTGTTTGTAGTTAGTCTTGCAAAAAAAATACTTCCAGGTGGATATGGAGATCACCATCCCCTTTCTTAGGTAAAAAAAAAATTGTTTTTATTATTTTTTTCTGTATTTTTTTTAAATGTCGGGAGAGTGGCCCGACCTCTTTCCCTTTGTTCCCTGGAGGATATGGGGTTTTACCCCTTGGTTCTCATGTAATGTTCCAATAGTTATGTGGCTACATATGGAGGATGGCGAGGTCAGTTCATAAACCCTTATCCCCTATCTTTTCTACCTTGATTTGTTTTCTCAATTTTTTTTTATTAACATTTTTTTGCTTAGGATGGATGTCTTCACGAACGACCCACTCTCCTACTACTTGCGGTGGTTGTGGTGAACTTCTGTCTTTCCAACTTTCCTAGACTACATATCCACTTCTTAACTCCCCCCGTCCCTAGTATAAGACTTGGACTATGGCCTGGAGAGTAGGAATAGCATTTGAATAGAGTGGAGAGGCATGCTCTCTCATGGGTTCATGTGTGATATAGATCATGGCTAATGCATGGCTAGATGCAATATATTGCAAGTATGAAAACATAAGTATATTTGTTGCACCGGGCTCCAGTCCTAGATGCTCCCTTGGCCAACTACACAATTAGTCACCCCCCCCCCTCTAAATTTGATTTTATTTTTATTTAATTTGCAGGGTAGGTGTGCTTCACCCTTCTCCTTGTGGCTATATTTCTTGTTTCTAAAGTATGTATGGTTATGATATTAGTCCCCCCCCCCCCTCTAAATTTGATTTTATTTTTATTTAATTTGCAGGGTAGGTGTGCTTCACCCTTCTCCTTGTGGCTATATTTCTTGTTTCTAAAGTATGTATGGTTATGATGCATACAAAATGATTCCCACCAACAATACCATGTACCAACGGATGTGCTGTGGGGATTATTCCTTTCCTTTAACGAAGTGATTTAAGTATCATGGGAATTTGGAAGGAAGATAGTTTTTAAATAAAACCCATATATTATCTGTAAATAAATAGTATAAAGCGACTCACAGTATGTGAAAGTCATTCTCAGAGGGAAGTTATTCTCGTTTCTAATAATAGTTATGAATGGTAAAGTTGTAACCAGATTCATCTCTATGTGATCGTAGGATTTTATTATCGGGTTGGTGTCATTATCCCATCTTATTATTTTTTTGTTCTAAAAGTTTTTTTCACACAAGAAAAACAACTTTATATATAAGAAAAGTTGCATCTTAGAGACACTTTCTTACATATTTTCCTACACACATGGATATCCCTTTCTTCCACATATAGAACTTGATCTTTTACAACAATAATGTCATCTTTCAGTTTGACTTAGCTTCAAAAAAGACAGACTTAGCTTCAGAACAAAGATAGGTTGTATCCCAAATCTATAACTTAAAACAGAGTAACTTAACAATAGAAACTTAAAACGTTGAACGACTTAAAGATTAATACAAAGCATAAAATCCCTTTATCACTCCTAGACCCATCTGAAAACTGCTCCCAACGAATATAACCCATTTCACAACCTAAAGTGTGCTTGGATAGGCCATCCGCCTTGATGGTTTAGCTCTTTATCAATGTGACTAAAAGAAAGTTGTTGAAAATGGGAGAGATGATCCTTTGCTCTGCTTGCCCAATGATGCAGTGCCATTGTGTGGAAATAATGTCTCTATGTTTCCCAGTCGAGAATAAATTTTGAGTCCCCATAGTTAGAGATGGATAGACAGTTCATTTTGAGGGAAAAATACAGCAAAACCCAAAGAGCTAGTTGTAGAAATTCAGGCCTGCAGTAGATTAATTTCACTCACAGCAATTAACAATTCATCATGCAAATTATCAACAATGGAGACTGAATATGGAGCTGTAACACAAAATT
>LPNX010716472.1:96142-117846 GCA_001517045.1 Pseudotsuga menziesii
GTATCTATGCCCTAGAATTGGAGCCTTCACCAACCCCCATCTTCAGGCGTTGACACAAATTAAACTTGATTTGTAGAACCATACCAGCCTCGCATATTCCATACCGCTCCATACCATAAAAAGAACCAATAGCACCCTACTACTCGACCATAAGAAGAAGGATAATCCTGTTAGACACCTTCCTTTTGAGAGATCCATATGACTGAATCCTATTGAGATATTTCAGACCTGATATGAAAAAAGATGCAGTCATATTCTAGGACAAACAAAGTTTGTTGGATCTCCACACAACCCAAAATGTGGAAAGAATCACATCCAACTGCATGCCTGACTCCTTAAGAAAGTTGATAATGTTCTCCTCCATATAATTTTTGTTCCATCTGAATTTAAAGCTTAACTGATATCTGATAGCATCCCATACCACCTGGAAAAAAATGCAATTTCTAGAAACACGTTGAACAGAATCTGAACCTAAGTGGAAAAGACTACACCAGCCTATCGTAGAGAAATCATGCTTCCGTAACCCATCCCAAGTCAAAATATTGTTATTAAAATAGAGTGACCAAAAACATTTGACTTTCAGAGGAATCCTGTGTTATACCTAATTCATGGCACCCTCATGTTATGGGATATGTATTCCCTTGTCTTCTCTAATCCCTCAAAGTTTGTCCTAGATCAATGAAGGTTCAAACTATCCCCTTATAATTTTTCTTTGTTTTGAGCTGGTAACGCTCCTCTTTTGTTGACAAGAAGCATTATCCAAGTTAGAAACAATCTTGATACATTAGCAAAGAGTGGTACCACTGCTTCTATCCTTACTCCAAAAAGTGTTACCCCCTTAACACCACCTGTTTGCTTCATTGGTGGAGCGATGCTCGATTTTTCAAGGAAAAAAGAGAAGTTTCAAGAGGCTTCTCGAAGCTTTCCTTCGTGGAGCCTAATCCCTATGTTTTAGGACCAGTTGGAGCTTAAAATCCTCCCTTTTTGGATCTACCTTCCACCTCACCCATGAGATCCTCAACCATACCTATCCTCCCATGCCTTTAAATACTGGCTCGTCCCCAATGGGGAGGAGGAGGAAGAATTGTGTTGCATACCTACACTCTGCCAAAATAATTCTTGAGGTATTGGAGGCTAGGTGAAGTTAAAGGAAAGGATCCACTGGAAGGAACTCTAAACACCAAGGCATAAAGGTTGTAGTCTCTCCAATCATTTCTAATACAAAATGTCTTTTTTTTCCCATATTTACTATTTCATGTGCATATATTGCTTGATTTCTTAGTCACAAGCATAGATCTAGTTTATTATATTGTATGCTATCATTTTTCTCTTGTTGTTTTTCTTTTTTTACAGATTCTCCTATGAGGATAGAGAGGACAACCTTTGAGAGAAGTATCATGGAAACCTTTGAGGACAACTAGATCTATTCTTGTGAAGGAGAGGGATCAACACGAGGTTGATTCTCCTACAGTGAAGGATTAGGATTTAAAGCAATTGATGTACATGGTATAACTGGACTGGAGAATAACCAAAAAGGTAATCCAATAGTCAATCTAGGAAGACTTAATGTATCCATGAGAGGAAGACCAATATCCCCATATGGTTGGAAAACAAAAGACATGCTTGGTAAAGGAATCTCTTGGTTGGTAGTCCCAGAATGTGAAGCCATAACTATGTAACAAATTTGTCTCTCTCTTCTAAAAAATACTAACTGTAAAGAAAACAAGCACTAATCAAACTAAAGCAACAAGCAAAGTATGTGAGAGGAGTGGATTAAAGGTCTGGAACCTCACGAGATTGTCAAACCATCACAACTCGCTATATACTGAGGGTAAACTTTGCTTGAGGAGTGGTTTTATTTTTTAACGAGCTTCAAAACAGAAATAAACACTGCTCAAGGTCACCTGTTTCATTTTATGCAAGAGAAACATAATAGAATACAATATAATGAACTAGATATATTCTTGTGACCAAGGAATCAAGCAACATATACACATGAAACAATAAAAATGGGAAAGAAAAGACATTTTTTTATTAGAAATGATTGGAGAGACTACAACCTTTATGCCTTGGTTTTGAGAGTTCCTTCCAATTGATCCTTTCCTCTAACTTCACCTAGCCTCCAATAGCTCCAGAATTATTTTGGCAGAGTGTGGGTATGAAACACAATTCCTCCTCCTCCTCCCCATGGGGGATGAGCCAATGTTTAAAGGCATGGGAGGATAGGTATGGTTGACGATATCATGGGTGAGGTGGAAGGAAGATCCAAAAAGAGAGGATATTGAGCTCCAGCTGGTCCTAAACCATAGGGATGAGGCTCCATGAAGGAAAGCTTCGAGAAGCCTCTCGAAACTTCTCTTTTTTCCTTGAAAACTCGAGCACCGCTCCTCCAATGAAGAAAACAGGCGATGTTGAGGAGGTAACGATTCTTGTAGTAAGGCTAGAAGTGGTGGCACCACTCTTTTCTAATGTATCAAGAGTGTTGTTGACTTGGGTAACACTTCTTGTCAATGGAAGAGGAGCGTTACCAGCTCAAAGCAAGGAAAAATTGCAAGGGGATAATTTGAACCTTCAGTTCTCTACGGAAAACTTTGAGGAATTGGAAAAGACAAGGGAATACCTATCTCATAACATGAGGGTGAAGAGATTTAGGTGTAACAGAATTCCCCCCAAAGCATGATGTTTAGAAGAAAGTGTAGTGTCGAGGAAAAGGTCCAATAGTCTGAACTTCTCAAGCATCACAAACTTTCTGCAGCAGATTTTGATACATGTCCCAAATGACTCACAACATGGCTTTTGACCAATACAACATAGATCCACATGAGATACAGAATGCCATGGATACTAAAATACAGTGTAGATCCATGTGAAGAAGACTCAAATTTGGACATAGCTATCGGACTAACAATGTAGATCTATGTCATTCAGATGCAAATATGAGCACAACCATGAATATACAAATGTGGATCCATCCTAGGACTTCATACAATATACTCCATCACAACCTGGGGATAAATCTATGAGTGATTTAATGGATTCCTAGGGTATTCATCTCATCTTCCACAAAGTACGATTCTATCCATGTGATTACAATGATCTGAAGTTGAACATGGTAGAAACCACTTGATTACTGGTCAATGATGTGAACCGTTAACAAGTGTGAGGGAGATCACCATCACTGTCAATGATTCCCAAGGTACCCCAGTACAATCTTATGATTGTGAATATATGATTTGATGTCGAACACTCAGTCAAGTTTATTGATCAAAGGTCAAGAGAAAAAGAATCTGTCATTAGTGCATACAGATTTGAAGGTACTAACTTGTTTCTAAGACTAATTCCTAAATGATGAGCTAATGTTGACATGAATAGTCTCGTTGAAGGAGGGCCATGATGAATCCCACATCGATGACATGAAACTAGGAACAAATTTCTATAATTTTAAGTATGATGTAACCATAGGACTGACTCAAAAGTAACTGACACAAAAATTTATTTTGACTGTAGGTGTAAACTCTCAAGACAATTTCCCTTTTGAACATAAGGCGGCATGACCGAAGACTTGGAAGCATTGACTTGATGAGGCAGAACACAACGTGACAATGGACAATGCATTCTTTGAAAGACTCAAAGGAGTGGCATGAATCATGGAAGTGGATCAAATCGGAAACAAGATGATTTACCCAATTGACTGAATGAAATGCAGACAAGTGCCATGTTCAAAGGTGACTAATAACTGCCATTATGCAAATGAAATGTATTTCCCTTCACTTAATTTCCCCATCATGATTGATGAGTGACTCTTTTCATTTTTACGAGTTCAAAGAGGGTAACAAACACTGGTTTTAGCTCGTCCTTCGGACAAGTCGAAACTCATATGTTTTACGAACCTGAGAAAGGATGGGTTCGTTCCCAAAAAGGGGGACTTTCATCGTTTGATTTTTTTAGTATGATGAAAGAAAACGCATTCACTATTTCATGTTTAAAGAGTCTGAAATGACTAAGAAGACTCTTAAAGGGTCCTTTTTCATATGATTTAGTCCCTAGGGCCTGAAAAAAGTACAAAATAATACCCAAGAGAACTCTTCCAGTCGTGATCGGTTGGAGTGTACCTTTTTCATAAGTAGTGTCCCCTAGTCTGAAAAAGGGGTAAACTATCACCAGAAAGACAAATCTTCAGGTCATTTTATGAGTGTGAAGAAGACAAGTTCACTCGAAAATATTTTCACAATTTAAAAGTCCGAAAAGTGCTGAAAAAAGACTCTATTAACCTTTTTCATGTTTGAATCCAGAGCAAGAAAAAGTAATAAACTAAGCTCAAACCACTTTCCATGTTTTAACCATAGCACAAAAAATGAAAAGTAAGATCAACACCATCTTACTGTTTTTAACAAGCTTGAAGATTAGTTCGAAGAATGTTCAGGGTATTTATTTCATTTTTTAAAGAGCTTGTAATAGAGACTAAACTATGCTCAAAACATGGTTTCATTTTTATGCAAGCTTGAAACCAAAGGGTAAACTTTGCTTAAGGAGTGGTTTTATTTTTTACCGAGCTTGAAACTAGAAATAAACACTCCTCAAGGTCACCTGTTTCATTTTTACACAAGCTTAAAATAGAAAATAACTATGCTTGTGGGGACATGTTTCCTTTTTACACAAGCTTGAAACAGAAAATAACTATGCTTGTGGACATCCATTTCATTTTTTAATGATATTGACACAAAATGGGAACTATGGTCATAGACATTTGTTTCATTTTTTAACAAGCTTGACATAGATAAAAGTAACTATGCTCACAAACCTATTTCATTTTTTAACGAGCTCGACACAAAAAAAGTTGTAATGTCCCCAAAAATTGAAAATAAAATATAAAAAAATTTATTAGGCTAGTAAAAACTACCTATGCGAGAAATAATTGAACTTGCAAAATATAACGTACACTAAATGTACCATGATTTGGTTGTAAGATATTCTTATGTTCTATCATCTTAGTTTCAGTTAATATTACTTTATTCTACTTATGATGTCCTAATGTTGTTTACCACATTATTCTTATGGTTATGCATTATTGTGTATGTGTCATTACTTGATTATATGCTTCGTTCATTTCTTCATATTCTTACTTGTTATTTATATGGTTCTAACTTAACTTTGTTTATGGAACTAAAGTGGGTGGAGTGGCAAGACTAGTTCTCCCACGTGACATTACTGAGAGGTAAAGTGTTCACTTGTCTAGCAGGCTTAGTTAGTTCTGTTTGAACAAAGGCACCTCTTTCGTTTCGTATGCAGAATATACTCAGCAATGGAGACTTGTTAAAGTGTGCTGAACGTTTTAACCATTAAAACCACCTACTAGTTTTTTTTATGATTTATTCCATACTCAGCTTGATATCGAGGTAATTACTATGTTTATTATTTATATACCTAGATAGATTATCTTTTTGATGCCTACTTTTCATTATGCAATTATGGATCCACTGTTCCTATCTTAATCTATTTGCAATTCATATTTATTGCATTAAAAGTACTAAGACGTATTTGTATTGTTCTTGGAAGGTTTAAAAATTTTGACTAAAGACCAAAATTTCACTCAGTACATAACGATCTTACCATGGCATATTTCATATGCCATGGTCCTTGGCTTAGAGCTTAGGGAAATCACTAAGCTAAGGCTTAAAGGCTTAGATCCTAGAGCATGTGAATCATATAATACTTATACCCTTGCATATGACTTAGGGGTAGCAAATATAACATATGGTTTAAGCATTAAACCTTGGGGTTCAAGGCTTGAATGGAAAATGATAATGGATCAAATAAAAACTTTAGAGAAGTGGGATGAGTGTTAATATGGTTGATAGGTTGGTGCCATTAATGAGCCTTGGTGTTCATGACAGCCCAAGCTTAGGGCTTGGCTCACGATGGATGTGGTCGTTTCATTTGGGTTTTGCTTGCTCTCGGCTATGCGCTGTGGGTGAAGGTGACTTCAAAAGTAACAAAGGTATGGCCATCATTGTGGTTTTTACAATATCATGGTGTTTGTTTGTTTGCTTAACTCAGCTTCATACTTCTCATCCTTCATTTTCTTCGTGGTTACAGGTGACAGGGTTTTCGTGTGTTGATGTATTTCTAACTTTGGAATGTATTCACTTTTATATATTATGTATTGTACCCCAACGTTTATGCTGGAAAGTATTTGTAATGTAATTGAGTCATGTCATGCCCCGATGTTCCGATTGGGAGATTCAATAATGTAAACAACTCATGTAAAGTCATTGAGGTTAACCCTCCATTGTAAATCGGGGCAATAGTCCCCACAATTGAGTTAAGGTTAACCCTCCTTGTTGATCGGAGGGTAAATTCCCCACAGTTGTTGGGAACTAGGGTTATTAGACTCTCCTAGAGAAGTTGACCCTAGTAAGTAAATGTTAAGTGAGGATGACTTGTTGTAGTGGATATTAAGTGAACGAAAGAATGTAAATAGAGAGAGAGCCTCTCTATTTATCACACACACTCACTCACTGGGGCCCATGAGTGAGAGAGGAGAAGTTCTCTCAAGTGAGAGAGAGAGAACAACTATTGGAGATCATCTTTATGTTTTCAGGTTTTACGACTGCCATTGGTGTTCATTCTATCTCTAAGGAAGTTGCATTGTTTTCTCCTTTATTGTTTCCCTCAGGAAAATTCTTTCTGTCTCTTGTCTCTTGTGATTTTTGTTGTGCACATTATTCTCTTAGATAAGATCATAGATCATATTGCTTAAATGATAAAAATATAACATGCTATCAAAGCTGACCTAAGAAGAAGACATTGTGCAGCTGCAGAAGCTAGGGATTCTTACTTTTGGGGTATCTCTCCAAAATCCATTAGCAAAAGAAGGCTAGGTTATATTTCCATTGAAGGGTGCATCTTTCTGTCGAAGTAGAATTTGATTCTGGGCATTTTCAGTTTTTTGTGCGGCAAATTAAAACTTTTTATAGAAGAGGAATTTTTGAGTGATCCTAGCATAAGATTTCTCTCCTCATAAAAATACAATTTTAGAGACATAGGTCGATATTTTTGGTTGGGTGAAACTCCAGGAAAGTCAAACCCTAGTTTCACCCCAGCCTGAAAAACCCTAAAATACCAAAACTGATAGTTTTGGTAGATTTTCTATATCTAGATATTGGAGAAGGATCAGGTTCCAAAACTTTCATAGGTCAAATATAAATTCCTGATGTACATTGTGTCGAATTTTCATCTTCTGATTCGCTATATTCTACAAGATATGATTCCTCCAAGTTAGGGTTCCAACCTCTCGCGGGATTACCCCCCAAACAGGACACCTGGGGAGAATTGCTATATCTTGGGCTATGAATGTCAAAATGAAATTTATCAAGATGTTACAGAAATAGAACGGACTTTACTTTCTCTAGAAAACGTTTCAAATCTAGAAGACACACCACTGACACGTGGAAATCCGTACAACTTCGCTATGCTGAACAATCCTGAAACAAGTCAACTTGGGGAAACGCTCATAAATCCACATTGGTGAAACCAATTCTAATAAAAACTAAGGTGTTGGAAATAGGGCATACAAGGTTACCCCATTAAGAAATTTCAAACACAGAGGAATAGTAATTTTAGAGATACTACAGAAATAGTATCAAGAATTTTTGCAGAAGAAATTGGGAAACTAGGGTTCCAGTTCCGGGAGCTTCCCTCCACTGTTTTCAGAAAAGGACTACATTGGAAAGCTCTCCTTGAAGAGGTATATCTTTCTATCCACTTAGATCTAAAAGATTCCAAGTTTTGAAAATTAGGGTTTCTCTGACAAATCCTAGGTCAGCCAGATCTGGAACGAGGACGTACACCTCAAATCAGTAAGATCTAATATGTTTCTATTTACATTTGAGGTTATCATTTCAAAATGACTAATCACACGAGCTTGATGAAAATCTTGGTGAGGTTGACAAATTCCAAGCATTGAACTATAGGATCTCACTAGTTCTTTAAGGAAATGAATTGGACACTTACATAAGTAGAGAGGTTCCAGTTCTAGATGGAGATGAGACTAAAGCCTTACATAAGAAGAACTTGGTCAAGGCCAAGAAGATAATTGTTGATTCAATAAAGGATCACCTTATACCACAATTGTCTTCCCTAAATACACCTAAAGATATGTTTGATTCCTTGACCATGCTATTTGAAAGGAAGAACATAAATCGGAAGATGACTTCAAGAAACCAGTTGAAGAATGTGAACATCCCTAATGCAGAGACCAGATAGCCATACTTTACAAGGGTCTCTCAAATCAAAGAACAACTTGTAATAGTAGAAGAAGAAGTGGAGAATATAGAAGTTGTGATAAATACCTTGAATGGCCTCCCAGGATCATGGGATTCATTCATTCGAGGAATGTGTGCCAAAAGGAAGTGATTACTTTCAGCAGACTCTAGGAAGAAGAAGAAGCTTGACTCATAATAAGAGAAGAGAAGATGGGAGCAATTGAAGATCAATCTTTTACCATCCAAAAATATGCCTCAAGCAATGAGGAATACAAAGGAATCAAATCTTGAAGAACCTCTTATCGATCCTAGCATTTGGATAAGAAATGATGAATTAAGAAGATGATGAAGCTAAAGGCTCAAGAAGGAGTCTACCCACGAAACAAATAAAGATAAGTATTCAATTGTCATTTCATGATATTCTTTTGTTATGCATTTGTTTATATTCAGTTGATGTATTATGCATGATAGAATGTTTGCATTAATGACAATATACTACTAAAATGCATGTGATGGGTAAGTAGCTCAGGGTGTTATACAAATATTCATTGCTAATTATCTAGAATGAAACCTCTTTGCTGACATATTGGATTAGTGCACAATCTCAATGTTATCCTGGTAGAGATGGAAGGCATCTAGAAAGTTTTTGTGAGATATGGATGAATGTTTTATTGGCTAAAATAGTTGCATGATCATATATGTATGCATAAGAATTTTCCATTATGAATATGCCTTATGAAATATTTCTAACCATACAAATGCATTTGACTTGTAGGAAAGATCGTGTACAATCACCTACAAGAAAAGAAGGATGATACTTGCTCCAAAGAACACGTCATGATAGTTCAAGAAATAATCCAAGATAAAGAGGAATATGATGATACTTTCAAAGAATTCAAGAGGCCTCAGACACAATGGAGTTATGTGACACTGTTGAGTGACATCATTGATGCAGAGCCTTCCAGCTATGAAGAAGTATCCAAGAAGAAAGAGAAGGAGAGTACCAGTTCAAGAAGAATGATGTCTAGGATGTAGTACCGAGACCTGAAGGGAAGTCTGTAATGTCTTCCATATGGATATACAAGATCCATCATGCAGTAGATGGAAACATTGTGGGATACAAGGAAAGATTCATAGCACGAGAATTCTCACGGAAAGAAGGCATAAACTACGAAGAGACATTTGTAGCCATTGGAAGTTAAGACACATGATAGGCAGACTCATGTGTGCAAATTAAAGAAGGCCTTGTATGAGCTCAGAAGACACCCATGGAATAACACATACATGAGGAGCTTGAAGAACACCTAGAGTGATGAATATCTTAACCTTTGCTACAAGGTTGAATATGAAATCCTATAGAGGATGACAAACTCACATATGGGTGCGAGAAGAACTTTTGAAAAGGTTCAAGATAGAGGATCTTGGTATCCAGTCACCCTAGATGGATACATAGAATAATAGTAGCAAAGGTAGATACTTGTCACTCATGTACAGAATGTTTCAGTGCATAGAGTACGAAAGAGAGAGGGAGTACGATGCTCCGCTTTAGAGGGAGGGACTACAAAAGGTCCTAAGGTTCGACATGGTACGACATGATGGACAACTTACTGATGGCTCTAGGATTTACAGAGAGAAAAGCAGATTCCAACCTTTACTTCAAGTTTGAAGGTGGAATACCAGTGATGCTCCTATTATATGTCAATGACTTGTTCTTGACAAAAAAAAGGAACTCATTAAAGTTGCAAGAAGGAGGCTTGATGCCGAGTTCGAGATGAAGGACTTGGATATGATGCACTACTTTCTAGGCATGGAGGTGTGGCAGAATGTGGATGGAATATCCCTAGGACAAGGGAAATATGCAGTAGAGATCCTAAAGTGGTTCAGGATGATGGACTACAATTCCATGACCACACCTATGGCATCAAACCTGAGGATATTGAGTGTTGCTTCATCAGAGATGGTTGATGCCACAATGTATCGTCAGATGATTTGTTCCTTGATGTACCTGACAAATACGAGACGAGATATTTTCTTTGTTGTGAACACATTGAGACATGTTCACCTGATGGTCACAAAGCATGGAGTGAGGTACCTGAAGGGTATAGTTGAGTATGGGCTCAAGTATGATACGAATCAGAAGATTAACTTGGAGGGTTATGTGGATTCGTATTGGGAAAGCCATGCCATTGATGGGAAGAGCACTTCGAGGTGCTACTTCAGTATGAGATGAGGTGTGATCTCTTGGTTTGGCAAGATGGAGTCTTGCATGGCGCTGAGTACAACAGAGGAAAAATATGTTGCCACTTGCTATTTGGGAGGTAGTGTGTTTCTTTTGAAAACTACTATTTGATTTGATTGATCTGACTTGCATTTTTGGTATGATGCAGAGAAGAGCAGTGAAGCTCCATTTTGTGATCCATATTGAAATCTCTTGAAAGAGGGTGTTTTAGCATAGCTGGTGAGACAGGTTGTCTGAGCATAAATCCTGGCAAAGCTCATAGGTTTCTCAGACGTAAACGACCCTGTAGGTTGTCCTCGAATGTAATCGGTCTTGGCGAAGATCACAGGTTATCCTTAGACGTAATCATCCCTTATGTGATTCTATGCTAGAAATGGCTAGAGTGAAGTTTGAGTACTTTAGGGAGAAGCTTGGTGTTCTCCATATCGAGGTTCCTTCCAAGGGGAAGTGATGATTTCGTGTGCCTTTTTGACATGGTGATAAGATTGGTTCATTACATGGTCAGATGTAAGTGCTATGCGTTTCTGACATTGCAGAAGGATTGGTTCCTTCCATGATAAAATATAAGTGTTGAAAAACATTATCTGGGAGAATGGAGGAACCTGGTCAGTTACAAGGAAATTGATTCAGTTCAGGACTAAAGCTCATCTTAGTGCCGAGAATCCATTCTCTAGGAGAATGGAGGCACCTGGTCAATTACCAGGAAATTGATTCAGTCTAGGACTAAAGCTCAGCTTAGTGCTGAGAAAACATTCCTTGGGAGAATGGAAGCACCTGGTAAATTACCAAAAAAATGATTCATTTCGGGACTGAATCTCAGCTTAGTGCTGAGAATCCATTCTCTAGGAGAATGTAGGCACCTGGTCAGTTTCCAGGAAATTGATTCAGTCTGGAACTGAAGCTCAGCTTAGTGCTGAGAAGCCATTCTATGGGATAATGGAGGCACCTGGTCAGTTAACAGGAAATTGATTTAGTCTAGGACTGGAGCTCATCTTAGTGCTGAGAATCCATTCTGTGGGAGAATGGAGGCACCTGGTCAGTTACTAGGAAATTGATTCAGTCTGGGACTGAATCTCAACCTAGTCCTAAGAGGCTATTTATTCTTTAGAAGAATGGAGGCACCTGGTCAGTTACCAGGAATTTGTTTCAGTCTAGGACTAACACTCAGCCTAGAGCTAAGAGCCATTCTTTGAGAATGAAAGATGTGAGTGCTGGGTGGGCCATTCTGACATGGTTCTTGGATGTGTTCCTCTTATGGTCAGATATAAGTGCTGAAGAATATGAATACCTACCTGGAGGCTAGGCCTAAAAATAGCATTAAAAAGGGCTAGCTCTATAGAAATTTTGTAATGTCCCTAAAAATTGGAAAAAAAATTTATTAGGCTATTAAAAATTGCCTTTACGGAACATTAATTAACTTGCAGAGACGTATACCATACACTTCATGTACCATTGTCTACTCATAAGCTGTTTTTAAGTTCTTTCATTCACTTTCGGTCATTATTATTAGTGCTTTTTACTTAAGATGGCATGATTCTGTTTATTAACTATTCTCATGTTTATTCATTTCGGTCGATGTACTAATTATTTGGATGGATACCTTTGTTACTTCAGCACATGATTACTTGTTATTTATTATGTTCTAAATTAACTTTGTTTGTGGGAACAAAGTGGACAGAATGGCGGGACTCGTTCTCCCATGATGGTCTGAGAGGTAAAGTATTCACTTGACTTGCAAGCTTACTTAGTTCTTAGAACTAAGGAACCACTTTTATCCTGTATTCATATTGTACTTAATGACGAAGATTTAAAGAGCACTAAACAAATTGATTAATAGCATACCTATTGTTCGTTGTTATTCTTCATTCCGGATTCAGATTATAGCGAGCTGAAATTACTTCTTTCATTATTTTCTTAACGTAGTTAAAATCGCCTATATTGTATAGTTAGTCCATTATGTGATCATACTTCAGTTATTTCAATGATAAGTATTAACATGTATTTTGATTTTGTTTGCAGGCTATAAATGGGATTATTGATTAGGCTTTGATCTTAATATAGGTAAATATATTACCATGGCATACTTTGTATGCCATGGTTCTTATACTTGAGACTTGTGACAAAGAGGAGACAAGTCCTAAACTTTAAACCTAGGGTTCACATGTTATTTAAAAACTAAAACTTATGACTAGACTATGGACTAGTGCATACCATGTATGAAATCATGTTTTAACTAACATTGTATTAATATAAGAACTGTGCTAGTGTAGGGTGGTGAAAATATATCATATGGTTACACCATATGTTAAATGGGTTTAATATTTTGCATGGTGAGTGAAGCCCACGATAATATGATGAATTTTGAACTATGGAAGAGTGGGTTTGGCATTTTGATAGTGGTTACCATCTAGTGCCATTAATGCACCTTGGTTTTCATGGTAGCCCAAGCTTAGGGATTGGCTCATGATTCAGTTTGGTCATTTAGTTGGGGTCTATGGAGAATTGGCATTTCAGCTCTATGCTACGAAGGAGACTACACCCCGGTGACTAAGGTAAGCTCCATCTGGTTTCATGAATTCATTTTATGTTTGGTTTCAAGGCTCCTTCGTAGTTATACTTCTCAACCCTATCATGTTTGGATGTGGATGCAAGTGGCAGGGTAATGAAGGTGGGGTGGTTCCATACTTCACTGTATGCTCCAATGTGTTGCAAAAGTAGCCACGGTAAGCCTGCTATAAACAAGCAAATCTTGTCACTTCTCGACTTGTGGTAGAACTATATTATCGTTGCTAAAAGGGGTTTTACTGTGAGAACTCAAATAGCCTTCGGGCCTTTGTAATAGACTTGGGTTTTTTATGTATGGCATTTTCATTTTGTCCATGGAGTAAATCTAGTGCTCTCACTGGCTCTATGTATTTCATTTTAGTTATGTAAATCATTATTTTGGTTTTGGGATTTATAGCCATGGTCTGCACCATTGCTCGCAATGGTGCCATATCCCATTGGCTTTCCTGCATAAACCTCGTCCTCGGCCTTTAATGGCGACTGTGGAAAAATACTTTGGTAAACTCTGTTGCAAATAGATATATGTATCGTTTTTATATGATGGTAATGGTTAACCTTGATATGATGTGCTTACGATTTCCTTTTTCATTTTTATTAAAGAAATGTATTTAATTAGAGCAGGAGTTTGTAAGAGGCATTCGCCAAATCGGATGCTCTGTGTATAAATTGGAATTATTTATTGCTTAGCTGTGATTAATGGGCAATGCATGGGTAAATCCATGCCATGTATGGCTTTGGAACTTCCCAGGGTTTCTACGCCAGCTTGAATGGTTAAGTTTCTTACTGTTTCGTTTTGCTATTATGTATGTGGAACATATGGGAATCCATGGGGAAGAGCCACGACTACTATTGTTACTGTAGGTTTCATTCTTAATGGTCTCTATAATTAGTAAAACTATGGCCGAGGCCATGTTAAATCTTAGGTGTCAGTGCTAATTTCTTGTGACCTCGCTGTAGCGAAAAGTATTTGTGATAATAACCTTTTTGATGTTTTTATTAGAAGCTTTGTGGTTGTTATAATATCGCTTGCATACGTTAGTATAGGGAGGCCTGTGGTAAATGTAGAATGATTTACAAGATTTGAAATCCTAGTCATTTCCTATGTAAAAACTATGAACAATTAGATATTAGGACGAGTGTTTTTAATAAAAGAGCGATTACTGTTTATTACAAAACTGTAAGGCTGAAAGTAGTAATAAGAATGATGGCATGGTGTTGTATTTTGACTTACTGTGTATGTGTTTTATAATGTGGATTTTACAATGAGTTAAGCAATGAATGCGATACGTGTTTAAGAGATTTGGTCTGTGGGTTTTATATATGTGAACAGAGTGTCGATGGTGGACCACATGGATGGTCACGATGCCTCTTCTGTTTATTCAATTATGATGATGTTTATTTAAATGGAATTTTTTTTAATCATTAGTTTGTATTTAATGAGGCAGACCTTGGAAGGTCTTTAATGGCTTAATTTTAACTTTGATTTAATGTAGAACATTTTACTTTGTTCTTTAGATTATACTTAGTGTATTTAGTATCTTAGCTTATAGACTATTTAATTAAGTGTTTGTATATATGTACTTATATATACATACATACATACATATATATAATCTCTTACTTCTGAGCTAGGTTTTTTTTAAAAATTAAAATTAAAACCAACCCTCTGCTAACAAATGAAATATGTCAGCAGAGTAAACAAATCCTAGAGAAATATTATAAGATTTTTGGAAACAAAGGCTAGTTTATGCTTGACCCAATAAATCAATACAAGAATTAAAATTAGGGTACAGAACCTTTACTAAACATTTATAAATAAATAACACTTGTAGAAGTAAATTGATGAATCAACCCTAGGTAAATCTGATTTAGGAAAACAAATTACAACTTAGGGTTAGTAGTAAAAACATGGATCCTAAAAGAATCTAACCAATAAATCAATCACATAGGGTTAGGAAATGAATTATAATAATTTACCTAGCATATCCAGAATTAAATATAGAATATTGGAATAGACAAACTAGGGCTACATACCTGATATTTGAAGCTCTGTTAATGGCTGAACCTGCACACTCAAATAACCAACATTAACAATTCAATGCAGTTCTGACCTCTGTTTTGATGAACAAATCACTTGGGAACTACCATGTTCTAACCAACCATGACCCAGAACTGTTCCTCGTTTAAATATGGATCCCCTCGAGCTGGACTCCAACTGTAATGCCCCCGAAAATTGAAAATAAAAATAAAAAAAATTATAGGCTAGTGAAAACTACCCAAAAGGGATCATTAGTACTCGTGCGGAAACACAGGTGCTCCTTATACTTTCAACCTCTTCCAATTTTGACCACTATCTTTTTAATCTCTTATCCATTCAGTTCCTAATAGTTTGTTTACTTCTTATGTCTTGATTCTATTATTTAAATTATAGATATATCTTAGTTATTACTATCGATGAATTAATGAGTTATGTAGATCATTGTTTTTCTCCTACACATGTATACTTTGTTTATTTAATAAAAACTAACTTAACTTTGTTGATGGGAACAAAGTGATGGAGTGGTTGGACTCATTCTCCCATGATGATCTGAGAGGTAAGGTTATTCTTTGTTATGCAGTCTTACTTAGTTCATTCGAACTAAAGCACCTTATTCATTGATTCACAGGTTACTCTTGCGACGTCGGTATTATTAGTTTCTTGACATAATTCAGTTCTTAGTTATACTTCCTGTTCTGTCTTACAAGTTTGTTACTAATCCATTTTACAACTCAGGTATGCCCTATGTTTGATAATTATCATTATTCGTTAAATTACTAGATGCTTATGAATTATCTTACTGTCCTTATCATTATTATTGTCTATCTCTTGTTTAGTTACTTACTTGTCTCTTGTTTCTATTTTGCAGGTTTACCTTGGTTACGAGCTTGTAAAACTTACGCTTGTTCTTCCTAGTGAGGGCATCATGGCATACTACGTTTTCCATGATTCCTAAATGCTACAAATGTATACTACGACTTAAGTGCATATACTACCTATAAGAGCTTAGCATAAAGGGCATGTGATAACTCTAAAAGCTTAATGCTAAGGGAAAAAAATTGTAACACTATATGATAGTGTTAAAGGCTGTGCATACCAAAAGGTTGGGACTATGGTATACATACTATGTAATTAGTACTAAGCCTATGCTAACTTTTAAAGGGTGGTGAAACCATAGTATAGAGGGTTTAACATATTCCTTGGTTGATTTAACATTGATCCACAACATATGGTTGGGGTTTATGGAGGCATTAATGGCCACCAACTAGTGCCATTAATTCCATCGGGGTTGGTCAAACCCCTTGGCAAAGGACTTGGCATTCACTATTTGTGCATTATAGTTTTGGCATTGTGGTTTAGTGTGGCCTCTACACATTTGGAGAATGGAGATGACCCCATCGAATCGTAGGTAATCTTAAACCAGATCAGTGTAAAAAAGGAATTTATTCGTTTGTTTTTCTCCATGGCATGGTCATTCTTCTCATGACATCGTGGTTTGTTTGCAAGTGAATGCGAAGGTGCTCCGGGGTTTGCACAGGATGCACTTGTCGATTTGGGATTTCTTATTCACATACATGATAAGCCTGCTAGCAAGATTACTTGCCTACTCTCGTTCTGGGTGATTTTTAAGTTGGAAATATTTACTGGGTTGGGGTTTCGATGGCTCTTGTTTGTGGAAATTGAACCCAATGATAGATTAATTTTACTCACAACAATTAACAATTGATCATGCAAAATCACTCACAAAAGAGACTGAAATTGGAGCTGAACACTAAACTGTATTAACTCAGTGTACAATAGCCAACCCTGTAACATAATAGGTTGTTGAATAAATAACATACATCAGGGATTCGAATGCATGAGGAGCAATTCAAATCTAGCATAAAGCAGGCTTACCAAAAATAATCAAATCCCCCATAGGTGTAAAAAGATGATCCCAAATCTGTCATGGAGCTCACGAATTAGAAAAATGGCTTAGTCAAGCTAAAGAGTGGTGGAATGGCAGCTCATACATGCTTTTGCAAGGAGAAAATACTGGAAGATGAAGAGGACAAAAAACTAGTTCACCTCACCTAGTCTAGCTTTTCCATTTGCCTTAAAACACTGAAAAAGTAGGGAATAAAGCAGAAAAAGCAGAAGGGCACCTAGGAGTCCAGGAATAAATTAGATTTGATTCCTTGGGCTTTCCCATGTGCTACATGAGTCAAATAAGAAAAGTTTTACCACTATGGATAGGTAAAAAACAACTTGCACAAGGTGGGACACATGAACTAGGCTAATAAGACAAAAATAATTAAATTAATGTCTAAGTGGGTAAAATATGGGTTGATTATTCTAACACCCCCCCTTAAGCTTGAATTATGAGTAATATATCAGAAAATTATAGGGCCTAGCAACAAGGCTTAGTCACCCTTTACATACTGCATGTCCATTTAAACAAGGAAAGAGGCAAAACCAACTTGGGAAAATCCTCCCTTAAACATGGACTGTAAACAAAATTTGGAAATTTTTTCTTCACTCATGCTTCACAGCATGATCAGTAATCCCCAGCAGTGATTTGAGATTGCTGAAGGTCTTCTCACAAAATGCTTTGGTGAAGATATCAGCTACTTGTTCTGAAGATGAACAGAAGAGTAGGTGAATAGTGCCATCATGCACAAGTTCTCTGATGTAGTGCATATGGATCTCAATGTGTCTGGTTCTCTGCTTCTGAAATGGATCTTTTCAGATTCGAATGGTACTCTGGTTATCATAGTAGATGGTAGTTGAGTACTCTAGTTTGAAGCCACACTCTCCAAGTAAACCCTGCAACCATAAACATTGAGTTGCTTCATTAACAACTCCTCTGTACTCTGCTTCTGTAGATGAGAGTGCAATGGCACTCTGTTTCTTGCTTGACCAGCTGATTGGCCCTTCTACAAGCATGAAAACATATCCCAATGTGGACTTTCTGTCTGTGCTATCACCTACCCAATCACTGTTAGTAAATCCAATCAAATCAAGATCATATTTTGCTTTATAGAAGATCCCATGTGTCCTTGTTCCCTGAACAAAGTTAAGGATGCTTTTGGCTGCTTTCCAATGGATCTCATGAGGTTGATCCATGTATCTATAAGCCACACTTATTTCATAACAAAGATCAGGTCTAGTATGTGTCAGATACAACAAACATCCAATCAATTGCCTATACAGTGTATTGTTTACCATAGGTGAAGAATCAACTTCTTCCAGCTTCACTCCTGAAAGGAAAGGAGTTTTACTTGCTTTGCAATCCTTCATTTTGAATTTGTTCAGAAATTCCAAGGCATATTTGGACTGGTGCAACTTGATTCCATCTTTGGTTTGAGCAATCTCAAGCCCCAAAAATTGACTTAAGAGCCCCAAATCTGTCATGGAAAAGGCTTGGTTCATAGCTCCTTTTAAGGAAGCAATCTCAACCTTTGAGCTTCCTGTAATGAGGTCATCAACATATAACACAATTATCATTAATGAACCATTAACTAACTTCAAATAGACATTTGGATCTGATTTGTACCGAAAAAAATTCAGTGATAGCAAGAAGCTATCAATCTTGGCATACCAAGCACTAGGGGCTTGCTTTAGCCCATACAATGACTTTCTCAACCTACACACAAGAGAAGGGTTAGTAGCAAAACCTTGAGGCTGCTGTATATATATCTCTTTAGTGAGATATCCATCCAGGAAGGCACATTTTACATCCATGTGATGTACCTCCCATTTCCTTGAGGCTGCAATGGCTAAGGCTAGCCTGATGGAATCCATCTTTGCCATTGGGGAAAAGGTCTCATTGTAATCTATGCCATGAACCTGTGAGTAGCATTTGGCTACCAATATGTCCTTGTACTTCAGTGGTGAACCATCAGCAGAAAATTTGGTCTTATAGACCCACTTACACTGCACTAACTTTCTCCCTGGGGGAAGATCCACTAGCTCCCATGTGTTGGTCTTCTGGAGTGAGCTGAACTCCTCCTTCATGGCTGTTTGCCATATTGGATCTCCTACTGCTTCTTCATATGTTTTAGGATCATACTCCACCATCAAATAGAATTTTTCAGCAAACATAGGATCCTTCATGCACAGACCACTCTCAAATTGAGATCTAGTCCTCGTTGGGTCATTGGGATCCCCAGCTAGCTCTCCTGCTGCATGTAGTGTCTTGGCTGCCCATTTTGGCCTTGTAGGGCTGTTAAGGTCTGCAATAAAATCATCTCCATCAGAAAAATCAGAATCAGCATGTTCAACAAACTCTTTACTTACTTCTTGAGGTTCAGGTGGAGAAGAGGCTTCTCCAACTTCCACTGCTGCAAGGGGTTCTTCTTCAAACTGAACACACCTTTCGATGAAGGATTTGTTTGTGCTCAAATTTATCAGTTTGTACCCTTTTTAATCTTCATATTATCCAAAAAAAAGACACTCTTGGCTTTGGGGCTGCAAAGCCTTCCTCTTCTCTGTTGGAATTCTAGCCCAAGCCTTTGAGCCAAAAATCCTGAAATGGGTCACATCTGGCTTGTGCCCACTCCATGCTTCGAAGGGAGTCATTCCATAAAGATATTTATGAGGCACCCTATTTTGAATATAGGCTGCACATTTGATAGCTTGGGACCAGTACTTTGGTGGTAAAGTTTTGGCCTCCATCATGCATGTTGCCATCTCCTTCAGTGATCTGTTCTTCCTCTCAGCAACACCATTTTGCTGTGGTGTGTAAGGGATAGAATGCTACATCTGAATACCTACATCTACACAATAGTTAATAAACTCAGACTTGACATACTCACCACCATTGTCAGATCTGAGGGCCTTGAGCTTCCTTCCATACTGGTTCTCAACCAAATCCTTAAAGACTTTCAATAGGCCAAAAACTTCAGACTTGTGTTTCAGGAAGTGAACCCAGCAATACCTGGAAAAGTCATCAATGAAAGTCAATGCATGTTTGGCCTAAATCATGGAAATATGAGGGAATGGGCCAGAAACATCACTGTGGATCAGCTCGAGGGGTGCAAAGGTTCTCTCATGACTAGCTCTCTCAAATTTATGCTCTGGGTGTTTTCCTAGGATACAACCTTGGCAGACTCCTTTGGAAAATTTTATCTTGGGCAACCCTATGAACATCTCTTTTTCACTAAGATTAGAAAGATACTTGTAATTTAGGTGGCCAAATATTTCATGCCAAATATTGTTGGCTTCATTAGCATGAATCAGAAGAGCAGAGGGGTTTGAGTAAGGTAGGAAGTGTGAGAACATGTATACCTTTTGAGCATGATTCACAACTCCTTTTGCAATGACTCTACCACTTGAGATCTCTGTGATCTCAACTTCATCAGGGGAGAATATGACCTTCATAGGAGACCCATTGTGGGTCATCTGGTACACTAACAAGAGGTTGGAGGCAAGACCAGGCACATACAACACATTGCTGAACTGACCATGATCAAGATCAATCCTCCCTTTGCCCAAAATTTCAGTGAGAGAGTCATCTCCCAGTACTATAGATGGTCCTTTCGACATGTCAAGTGAGGAGAAGGCCTCCTTGGTCGAAACCATGTGTCTTGAAGCTCCAGAATCAATAATAAAACTGGGTGAGTTTGATGTGCCAACAACCAATGCATGAACTCTCTCTCTGTCATGTTAACTTGATCCTCCTTCTCTCTTCTTTGAGCTGTCTAGAAGGGAGATGCCATTCTTCTCCAGGAGTTGGGTCAGCATGTCTATTTGCTTCTTCATACAAGAGCTTTCAGTGTGATTTCCCTTATTGTAGTATGCGCACTTGCTCATTTCAAGGCTTTGTTTTTCTTCTTCTGGTAGTTCTTCTTGGAACCTTGTGGCTCCTCTGGAGACTGTTTCTTGTCTCTCTTTTGCTCAGGTGGATTTATAGCTTTCTTTTTTCTTTTTGAATCCACCTTCGAATCTCCAGCAATCAGAGCTTGATCTTTGGATGGTTTGATGGTGCCCATCATCACCAGCTTATCATGTTCTTGTGTGAGAGATTCGATGAAATCTGCAAGGCTAGGCATCTTCCAGGTTCGAGCTGTCAGGTTTGTGGCATAGAAGGTTGAAAAAAACACTGAATAGTCAAGGCCTAGCTTTGAGAGAATGGCCAGAACGAGCTGATCATCCTTCTTTTCAATCCCACACTATTTCAGCTGCAAAACTAGTGCTTTGAACTTAGAGAAATATAGATGTAGGGATTCAAAGCTATTTGGACTCAGAGAAATCAGATCATTTTCGATTTGATGTCCCCTCATCTCATCTGTCTTTCTAAAAATATCAGCAAGCTTCTCCCATACTTCATTCGATGATGTCAATCCATCAAGATGGAAAAGGAGGTCTCTGGAAATACTCAGACACAGGAGACCATAGGCCTCATCCCTCCTGTTGTGCCATTTTATCTTCTCTGCAGCTGCATTGGGCTCTGCTTCTGTTGCCATAGTCACCCTGTAGAGGCCTTTCACTCTCAACAGTATCTCCATCTCTGCTTTTGATTCAAATAAATTGAAGGGAGTCAAGATAGTTTTCTGTGATTGATCCATAGCTTAGAAAATATGTCCCGGTTGTCAGTAGAAGGCTCCCAGTCACTGAT
>LPNX010716472.1:132225-169838 GCA_001517045.1 Pseudotsuga menziesii
TAATATAAAGAATCATATGTGGCTGACTTATTAAATTCATAAGTGTTGAAATTGCTTGATAAAAGTTGTATAGTTCAAGCATCTTAGATTTTGCTCAAACATCGACACATTTAGGGTCAAAACTATGTGAATGCGGTACAAAACTTATCAATGTTGTTATACTCATTGATATATTTATAACGATGTAGATATCATGTTAATTGTTGTTACTATGTTGAAGTTATTCCACCCCATAAGTTGAATTATGTTGTTTTCTACCATGGTTCTAGGGATGTTACGTCAACTCTCATTACATAGACACATGATGCTAGTCACATGTAGAATTTTTATAGTACTCTAGATGGTCCGAAACCATATCCCTAATTAGATGTTAACGCAAGCAAGAATGGTGACCTAAACATTAAATGGTTATGGCTACATGTTAAATATTGGGTCACTAGGAAAGGAAGTAGGTCTATTAATGTTTTATTGATTCATTGTTCCACAATTGAGAATGGAAATGGAATCGGGCACTTAATTAGAAAAAAGTAGAAGATTGTGTAGTAGCAATATAGGCCTTAGTGTTAATGGAAACTCCATAGTTAGTTTATATTTTTTGTATTTTCTTAGTCCTCACCCTTTGCGTAATTTTTTCCTATGATATATTTTGTGTCCATTGTGTGGATAACGTTATTTTTTTAGCTTCTTTCATTTTAGTTTCAACTTACTTATGTCTTTTGATCACCAAGATAGTAATATTAAACTTTGTTCTCGGTTATTCAACAACATTGCAGAACAAAGATTTTACAAAGACTTGTATTATTTTACGATGAAGTATTTTGATAGAATATCCACACTATTATATATAATTTATAGACATCATGCTAATAAAAAGTACACATTATGTGTTAATAACATCTATGGTACCTATGCCATTTATGAAATTTTATGATGAAATTAAAGTTTTTTTATCCATTGTAAAAAAATTTTACATGTGACATTGGACATTGGACATGAGCGAATTGTGTAACTTATGGTTTAACAACAAAGTTGTATTAGTCCATTTCCCCTTAATAATGAAACTTGTGTATCTCTCTCACACACATCATTCAATATCAAATTTTATCTTTTTTGCATAATATTCAGGTGGAAGTTAGGGATGGGTTAAGATATTAACATTTAGAACCGATTGAGGGTGAGTCTCGTAAACAAAATTTTAAGGATCTATACTTATTTACAAGTGTATAAACCTTGGTGAATCTTACCAATTCTTAAACTGTCAACTATAAAATATTTGGTGATATTTTTCTAAAAATATTTCAATTTCTAAAGACTTAATATAGTTTATATAATAATTTGGTGATTTTTAGAGAAAAAAATTTACCCCATCAAAATTGGGTGAAACAAGACTTCAAAAATGCAATTTGGCGAATATTTTTATGGAAAAAATCATGTAAAAATAGCCCATGGGCTAAATTTCTCCCTAAATGTTTCCTTGGGTGAGAGTGAGAGCGAGGGCGAGGGTAAGAGTTGGGGTGGGTAAGATAATAGATGAAACCTCATTATGGTTGGGGATGTAATAGAGAAAACAATCTATGTGATGATCCCCACCATTATGATGATGTGGAAGATAATAGAGAAACCCTCATTATGATGGGGATATAATAGAGAAAACATTTTATCTGTTACAGCGCCCCCCCACCCCAACCCTCATAATGGAAGGGGAGATATTAGAGAAAAGGGTGGGGTAATGAGCATGTCGTGGGAAGATAATGGATAAAACATTTCTATTATTTTCCCACTCTCAAGGATCAATTGAATTTTGACATTATAAGTTATTGTTCCATTGGAGGAAAAGGATGCATATCTTAAAAATATGGAAAAGCTAGTGTGCATAATGTGTGGGTGGAAATTTTTGAGGAAAATTATATGAGGTATTTCACTCATTTTTTTTCTCTTTATGACCTAGATTCTTATTATTCTTGAACCATTTGAAAAAACATTTTCCTACATAAAAAATTAATTATTTCTCTTAGTATTTAGCATATTTACTTAAAAAATGCTAGTAGTCTCTTTATTCTAAGTTTTAGACTTTCTAGTAGTTTTTGCTTAGGATTCAATAAATTGTTTTTGGTAAAATCTAAATTTGGAAATAATCAAATTGTGTTTTTGAATGAATAGGCATATTCAACACCCTCATATACCCCTATGGCACGTGAATTATGCAATTTCATAGCTAATATATGAGACTATTCTTTTTTTAATATTTTCAACTAGAGTCCTAACAAAATAAACCGAAAATTTTATTAAAAAAAAGTAGAGAACATAGAATATTTAGAATACTTCTAAAAATTGTATTTTAATTTTAATTTTAAAAGAACACCAAGAAAAATCATGGCCTTATATACATTTATCATGTTGCAAACCATTGTATTTTTTAAGGATTCTAATAGTATACTTGAGTGTAATATTTTAGGTGATTATTTTGGATTGAAAAAAATATATGTATAGATAGGGAGGGGAAAATTAAATATGAAACATGCAATTTAATATTGAAAATTGTAAATTTTGGTGAAAACTATGATAAAAATACATATTTTATGGCATTATTAGAGACTAAAAATGACCAAATAGTGAATTTATTTTTTGGAAAAAAAAAAAAAACCTATCCGTGAAATTCCACCCCAAAAATTTACCTGTTACAAACTATAGTTGATCATTCATGTTAACTTTAAATTTACTAAGTAAATCAAATTTTTGCATATGAATTTTTTTAATTTTTTTATTATATAATATATTAATGAATTTAAATATTTAATTCATATTTATATATCCACTACTAAAATGATTTAAACTTTTATATAAGTAAAATTTAATAAAAAAATAACACTTTACCATTTAAATTTAAGCATGAAATATTTTACCCATCTTACATTCTATATGCAACTAGAATATACAAATTTAAATTTGATGAATACCCAACATTCATGACATCTAAAACTTCTCTGATTCAATATGACACTATGATCCCACATCAATAATACGAGGAGAGTTCTCTAACATTATTCCATAAGAGAAATATTATATTCCATAAGAGAAATATTATTGTAATTGTTCGATTCCCATTAAGATTCTTAGTGGAGACATAAAGTTACCTTGAGGTAAAGGTTATCTCATGCATATCAGATGATGTGGTAACTTGTATATGTATAATTGAATTGAAGTCTACCCTCATGTTTTTCAAATTTAAACCCAAAAAAATTCATTAATAAACTTTTCATCAATAATCAAAATTCCTTACCATAAAAATATTTAACTCTTGAAATGACCTCAAATTTTCCTCAACTAATCCTAACCAATTATCAAAACCTTATAACTTAAAAAAATTACAATATTTTACATATATTTTCTTCGACTATTGTAAATTACTAAAAATACATTATACTTCACATTTTGTCCAGTCGCTATTCAACATTAAAGGTGAAAGCCATGTTGGAACTCCTTGACTTTACAAGGTTTTATTAATATAAATTTAAGTTCTATTTTCTAACAATTTATCAGAGGTGGGCGGCCACAACTACCACAGTCAAACTCTATGGACGATTATTAAATAAAATTTTAGTTTGAAGTGGATTGGTAGAGCACCATCCTCGTTGTGGTCGTCACGGATCTCCTTATGGTCACCTCTCGCACAACAAAATTTAATAAAAAAATGGTTGCCACACCTCTGCCAGCTTTCATGTATTCAACATGGATAGTTTTAATTAATATTCAATATTCTTGGTCAAGACTTTACAACATGCACTCATATGTGAAGATTAAAAATGGGTATCTTTTATAGAATAATAATAATTTAATTTATTATTTCTTTTAATATTAATTTTATATAAAAAATTGTAGGAAAACAAATTATATAATGATAATGATGAGACATCAATTTTGGTATATGAGATCTAAAGAAACAAAATACTTGGTTTACTTTAAAATATTGTTTCTATTGTTTACTTTAAAATATTGTTTGTATTGTAACAAATACTATGAAACTCAGATCTAATGTGGGTGTAAGCAAGGCACCTTAAGAGAAAGTGATTCCCCAACCCTCAGAGACTCACATAGATGGCAAACCCTTTCTGCCCATGGAGTTTTAGGAATAAACCAACGCCATGTTTCACTATGGAGTTCATGAGAGTTCGTTCTAATCTTTGCTATATTAATTTTTTTCCATGAGCTAGTTATTACCGAGAGATACTACTTCCGATCTTCCAAGTTAGGATTAATGACCTCCGTATAGTATCCTAATTTTCTCTTAACAACTAAATTTTCTTTACAGAAGAATTTCTTTGTAAACTTAAAAGTAATAATATTTTTGACATTGTGCAAAATGACTTTTTCATTAATGTCTCAATGATTTAACCAAGTTATGGTATCTTTACACCAACACTACTCAAAGTATAGTTGGTTTAGACTTAACTTTAAATAAAAAACCAAAATTTATATTTATATTTTAATATATAGTTTTAAAAAATAAAATATTTATCTTATATAAACATTTATTATTAACATAGATCTATTCAATTCTAAGTAGAAAGTACTAAGAAAAATCAAATTACTTGAGAAAAATTACGATAAAAATTTGTACATTTAAAGAGTTAATTTAAACTTATGCTCCTTTTATAAATTTAAATTTTAGATGGAGCACATTTTTTTATATATAAATTATAATAATCAAATCATCGTGACCCATATAAAAAAATGGTTTAAATTAAAATTTATGGTAAAAACACTTTGCTCCTCCTACTCAAATAAAATGCATATTTTTTTGAGTGAAATCTATGAACTAATTATATATATTTAAATATTGTTTTAGTATTAAATTATTTTAAATTAATTATTGTTTTTTTTTTAAATTTAAGTTTTATTTCAAAATTTTAAAATTAATATAGCTAAATTAAGATTTTATAAGAAGGTCATCAATCTTACTTTAAAAAATGAAAAGTATCTTTATGTTTTAACTAGTTCAAGGAATTAAATTAATATAGCCAAAATAAGAACGAACTCTCATGAGCTTCATAGTGAAACAGGTCATTGGGTAATTCCTAAAACACCATGAGTGGAAAGGATCTGCCATCTCTATGTGGATATGAACATTGAGGATGAAAAGCACTTCCTCTTAGTGTGCGTACGCCCACATTAGATCTCAGTTTCATAATCTTTGTTGCAATGCCGACCTTCCTAGCCTTTTAACATGTCAAAATTATAGTGAGCTCATGACGCTTCTCTCCAAGCTCTTTGAGCATAGGAATACAATTTTAAAACAAACTAAATAATTTGTTTCTTTTGGTCTGATAGACCAAGTTTGATCTCCTCCTCCTCCTCCTCCTCATCACCATCACCATCACCACCATCATCATCATCATCATCTAATATGTTAACACAACTATATATATTAATTTTAAACTTATAAAATATTTACACATTTCCTTAATATGAGCATTTAAATTTATGTTATGAGATTTAAGGTATGACTAGTGTAATGAATCCAATTTTCCTATTATTATTTTGAGAAAGAGGATTTTTCTTTTAATCTAACCCAATTAAATATGTTGTTAATGTTAGCATGTAGAAATATGTTGTTAACTCTTTATTATTTATTATTTCTATGAAATTTTATAATTTAAATGTTTTGAGATTTAAGGTATGACTAGTGTAATGAATCCAATTTTCTTATTATTATTTAGAGAAAGAGGATTTTTCTTTTAATCTAACCCAATTAAATATGTTGTTAATGTTAGCATGTAGAAATATGTTGTTAACTCTTTATTATTTATTATTTCTATGAAATTTTATAATTTAAATGTTATGGGATTTAAGGTATAACTAGTGAAATGAATCCATTTTTTATTATTATTTTGAGAAAGGAGACTTTTTTCTTTTTTCTTTTAATCTAACCAATTAAATATGTTGTTAATATTAACATATTAAAATAAATTATTAATACAAACCTTGTTAACTCTTATACATATATTATATTTGTAGACCATATTTAATTTATAATTGAAAATCCTTACCTTCATCTCACATCACATGATTAGTAGTCATGATTTTAAGAGGAATATCAAACCAATCTTTAAAGAATAAAAAGAAGACTTATCCATCATGTACCTTCCTAGGTCTCTTCCTTAGAATTCAACATTTCCATAGTTTTAAATATGGTTTGTAACCGTTGCTTCGAAGTTAATGTATTTTTTTCCAAAGTTATGTAATGGAATATCTTTCTTCGTTTAAATTTATTTATGTGTAAAGTTTGTATAGGTAATAAACAAATTAACACTATGAGTAAATTAACAATATATTCAATCAAATTTTCTAGATCTTATTTTGTGCATAATTATTTAACTAATTAATACCAAAATACAAAATTTGAAATAATAAATAAAATATCAAAATACGTGTAGGATAGTTATAGATCCTTAGAAAACTTAACCGACCAAATAGGTTTGCCACCGTTTTCCTTCTTTGAAAAATTTCAGTCTCCTCTATTAATTTTTTCTCAATGCCCAAAAGATCCCCTCCCCATCAATATTGTTAACTAAAGCAACAAAATATTAATTAAACAATATTTAACAATATGATTCAAATAAAGGCTCACGTGACAATTTATTAAGACAATAATTTGACATCAATTATTTTATTATAGTTAAAACTTAATTAGTAATTTTAATTAAATAACTAACTAGTACCCTTATATAATCCTGTTATTAGTTATTTAATGATTACACAAATAATTAACTTTAATCACAACTAAACCTTTAATTAATAATTTGATACAATTATTTCAATTCATAACTTAAGTAATTATAGTATAATGTAATGAGTCTAAATTACTGAACCTCAGCACCCAATTTTAATGGTATAATAGATAATTCATACAACATATGTAGACGAGCATGGTGTTGAAAATTCCTTGTGGCTTATGTTGTCACCTAATACCACACTTATTGGTCACACTTGTCATGATTCGAGCATAAAACCTACTAAATTACTTAATTTGACTTAAATTTGGTTTAACCAAAGTCACCTCCTAACCTTCTAAACATATTCAAATTATTATCATTTTTTTATTAATATTTATTTTATTTATTTATAATAATACGTTTAACATAAATAATTAACATAATTATCATATTAAATTAGTTAATATGCTCAATTTAATTTAAATCCTCTTTATGAAACTTAGACATAAACGTAACACACTGATATCCACTCTAATATTAAATTATAATAACAAAATAACCCAATTTAAAATTTTAACTAAATTTTAAGAATTCACCATATTACAAAAATATATATATTTCATTTAACATTAGATCCTAACCCTACTGCCTTGGTGGACCAGTTTCCCTTGCATGAAGGCCACATGTCTCCCTCATTTCCTCCACCGAAATTCTACGAACTCAACTTTGCAACTCCACCATGGCCGTTGGCTCGTTAGGTTTTTCATTTATTTTTATTTTTTATTTATTAAATAGTTTTACTAAAGTTTAGTTGGTTTAGATTTTGACTTCCTTCACCAAGGCCGAGTGATGTAGTTGTGCGGCGAGCTTGGCCATGGAATCCATGCCTGTAAGGACCTCCCCGGGTCCTTAGTTTTCTGTAATGGAAATCTAATAGTTTATACCTTGGTCTTGATTATTTGGTTGAATTCAATGGAATTTTGTAAATCTTATAATAGGTAGAAATCAAATTTGAAATTTAAACTTTTTCTAAATAGGTATAAAGCAATTTCAATTGATCAATTCTTTTAGAGTTCTAATTATGCTTATATTCCACGGTTTTTATAATTTTTTAAATGAAAAAAAATTAAATTTACATTTTATATAAGTAAAAATACCTGTCGAAAAGTTGTGGATCCCTAGGAAAATTTCAGTTGTCCATATTTTCACTTCACCTTTCTCAACCTTTGTCCTTGCAATCTCCCACTACTAAACTTAATCGAACAAATCATTTTTCTACCCTGCCAACTTCCTCGCTCGAATAACTATGTTCTTGGACCCTCGAGCCCAAAACCTGAGTACAACCAGCCTAACCAGTTCTGAATGATTTTCCCTTCTCTAAAAATTTTAGCTTCCTATGCTAAATTTTCCTCAATGTCAATTCGACCCCCTTCAAAATCCATCTCGCTCCTTTTTATCTCCCTCTACCCTCCTCTCATCAACTCTTTACTACCTTGTCCCCTCATTAAAGTCGTAACTCACTTACTTATCCACTAAGTCGGGGTTCATTTACTTTAAATCCCACCATATATCGATACCCGACACACATTCAATCAACAATAATAAACAATGTTTTTATTCAATCCTAGGGTTTTGGGTCACATGTGAGAATTTTGTTATTTCATTAAATTAATTATCACCGCCAATATTTTACTTTAGTGTTCAACATCCGTAACATAGTTCTAATACTAACATTTATTGTTAAAATATTATTCAATCATTATTTTTGACTTACCCTACATTGAATTAATGAATGCACTTAAACACTTCAATAACCTAATCTCTTATCATCTAAATAATGTATTTAACCTCAATTTAACAAAATAATTACTTATAATTGATAATTAATTAATGTTTATTTATTAATTAACCAACAATCCTTTCAACTCCAATGGTTATTTATTTATCCATTACCCTACTCAAGAATCAAATGTAACTATACTTAAAACTCGATAAATATTTATTTATTACTAATTATTACTAATTTATCACCAAATTCTAATTAATTATAATGAATGCTAATTATATAAATAATCCTAAATAATATGGATTTATTAACCTATTCTAATTAAGTATAATTAATCCTAATTAAATCTCATTTATCCTAACCATTATTCATGGAACTTTTTACCATGTTCAACTATGGAACCTTGATTATAATTAATACTCTAATTAGCATTTATTGCTCAAGTTCATAATAACATTTTTTTTTAGATAATTAACACCATTAATACTTAATTTATGATTTAGTAATCGTAGCATTTCATTCAACGATTAAGTTAATCAGAATCTTATTAACATTATTTCATCTTTATTAGTCACAATCAACAATTAACCCCAATCACAATTAATCAAAAAATCATTACTAACTTGATGCAATAATATCATTTCTTCTTAACTAAATAGGTATTAGTAATGTAATTAGTCGTAACTATGATGTATCAATTCCTAATCAAAATAGTCTGATATTAAATCACACTGGCTTATAATTATGTAGACAAGTTATGTAAGCGTAGATAATATTTACATACATAATGTAGGTACACTAGTAATACTCAAGCACACATCACACATAATAACACAAGTTATTATTTGTCAATGCACATATAAACTTGAATTTGCAATGTTTAGACCCTAACTCATATCATAATAAGCTATGCCACCAACATAATACTAAAACACAAGACAAGACTCAAGAAAAAGGGTTTCGACACACAGTTAATAAGTTTCTCTTCTTAAACTTCGAGGAAATCTAATTCACAACTAACTTCCACATCCTATCCTTCCTCTCCTAGACCACCCTAGAGCATCAACTACATGAAGTAACTCTAGTTAGAACCTGTAATAGGAAGTGTCAACTCCATCGACCAAGATTCCCCAGCAGAAACTCACTAGTCATCATCACACACCTTAGGGAGTGTGTCGTAACACAACCCTCTCATGACTCCGGGTTTTGGGGATAAAAGGTCGGTAATGCCTCCACCCCAGTTATGGAACAAGGGACTATGTCTACATCGACATAGTGAGTGCGTTACGACTGTTGTACTAAGGATTTGTCATCGAATAACTAATTGGGAGGTTGAGTTTCTTGAAACCGCACACCATCCCAAACATCACAATAATAACAATAATCATACGCAACAATAACAATTCATTTTCATACCAATTGTCTTTTGCAATTCATATTGTCAATGTACTTCCATTTTTTAGGACATCGCTATTCCTTAGCTCCTGTAAACCTATCGGTTAGTTGTATAACAAAATGTTGTGCAATATCTTGCAGTCACTGATGTGTATACATATTTTGTTAATACTAACAAAAATATACAATCATTTTTGTATCATCCATATGGCATCATAATCCTTGATTTGAAACATAATTTTAAATTGGTATCCACTTACCATTGTTTTTTTATTTTTTCATGGTAGAGACATAATCAAAACATCGACATTATTCATAATATTAACCTGACACAAACATATATAGATTCCACAAAAAAACAAATTCATAAGTCCCTAATGTCATGAAACTGACGAAGCTCCACCATAATAAGAAATCACAAACAAGCAATGGTACTTAAGAACGTTAAGTCAAAACAGGGCTTTACAATGCATGCACCTTAGCCTAAAGTAGAGTAAGCCTATGGCTCTTCCAGGGTGGTGTCTCAGTTAGGCACTATGTTTGATGCACGTGGAAGTGGTTTTGACACTTGAAACAACCTGGTGATTGGACCTCTTCTTCAACCTGGTCATGAAATCATATAGCTCGTATGCATACCAGTATGCATGGGCTCAGTTGTCCTAGATGAGGCTTGGTCGACGACGACAATGGCTGCTGCACACTCATTCCATAAAATTTTGTGATCCATGTTGGGTCAAGTGGGAGGTTCACTCATTAACCAAGGGACTTGACAAGTATCCAGAAAATATATTCATCCTACTAGCTCAATGCGTGGACTTATATGCATCATAAGGATGCACATAAAAAAATTACAGAAAGGAACAACTTTCAAGAGGAGATGTTGACAATTCACAACAACTTTCACCACCGTGCATCTCTCTCAGACCCCAATTTGTTCAACTGTTAATTTTTTTGAGCTCTTATTTTGTGTTCACTAAGATTTGTTTTAGGGTTTTATTTTTGTTTGTAGTTAGTCCTGCAAAAAAAAAAATTCCAGGTGGATTTGGAGATCACCATCCCCTTTCTTAGGTAAAAAAAAATGTTTTTATTATTTTTTTTTCTGTATTTTTTTTAAATGTCGGGAGAGTGGCCCGACCTATTTCCCTTTGTTCCCTGGAGGATATGGGGTTTTACCCCTTGGTTCTCATGTAATGTTCCAATAGTTATGTGGCTATAGATGGAGGATGGCGAGGTCAGTTCATAAACCCTTATCCCCCATATTTTCTACCTTGATTTGTTTTCTCAATTTTGTTTTTATTAACATTTTTTTGCTTAGGAGGGATGTCTTCACGAACGACCCACTCTCCTACTACTTGCGGTGGTTGTGGTGAACCTGTGGCCTGCCAACTTTCCTAGACTACATATCCACTTCTTAACTCCCCCTGTCCCTAGTATAAGACTTGGACTATGGCCTGTAGAGTAGGAATAGCATTTGAATAGAGTGGAGAGGCATTTAGTCTAAAAATAAACAATGATCCCAAGTCGCCGTAACTCAGTTTATGGGCTCATCTTTTCTCCTCCCAAATGATGGGAATCCCCCTCGCACATGTATACGGTGATTCACAAGTGATCATCAATTGGGTGATGGGATCGACTGCTCTCTCTCCCCACCTGACCTCTTTCATTGGTGCAGGGAGACAAAAAATCTCATTGCCAGCTTTAAGGAATTGTCCTTCTCCCACATCTACCGAGAGCGCAATTGGATAGCTGACCGCCTCTCCAAAACTGCGCTCTCTTATCCTCATGGGTAAAGGCAGTTTTAAGGAATATTTCGAGAACCATTTGGTTTCTCAGGATGATTTTCAGATCTACTGAGCAGGGTAAAGGGGTGTTTCTTCCCCCTTATATTTGTTCTGATTATTAGAGTATCCTCTTTTGGATTGATGTTTCAGATCCTCTTGGTGCTCGGTAGATGTGGATGTACGGACAGTCCTCTTCTTTATGATGAGACAGTTTTCTGATGGGATCACATCTTTTGTTGTTAAGCCTTTCCCCCCGGCAGATCTCTTGGGTAGTTTGTTGGTGAGTAACCCGCTTAAGCAAAGAATGTAATGATGTCCTTTGATTCTTAATGAGAATAACAAGGCAGGCTTTTTTCTTTCTAAAAAAAAAAGAGTGGAGAGGCATGCTCTCTCATGGGTTCATGTGTGATATAGATCATGGCTAATGCATGGCGAGATGCAAGATATTGCAAGTACGGAAACATAGGTATATTTGGCGCACCAAGCTCTAGTCCTACATGCTCCCTCAGCCAACTACGCAGTTAGTCGCCCCCCCTCTAATTTGATTTTATTTTTATTTAATATGCAGGGTAGGTGTGCTTCACCCTTCTCCTCGTGGCTATATTTCTTGTTTCTAAAGTATGTATGGTTACGATGCATACAAAAAAATCCCACCCACAATATCATGTACCAACGGATGTGCTGTGGGGATTATTCCTTTCCTTTAATGAAGTGATTTAAGTATCGTGGGAATTTGGAAGGAAGATAGTTTTTAAAGAAAACCCATATATTATTTGTAAATAAATAGTATAAAGCGACTCATAGTATGTGAAAGTCATTCTGACAGGGAATTTATTCTCCTCTCTAATAATAGTTATGAATGGTAAAGTTGTAACCAGATTCATCTCTGTGTGATCGTAGGATTTTATTATCGGGTTGGTGTCATTATCCCATCTTATTATTTTTTTGTTCTAAAATTTTTTTTCACACAGGGAAAACAACTTTATATATAAGAAAAGTTGCATCTTAGAGACACTTTCTTACATATTTTCCTACACACATGGATATCCCTTTCTTCCACATATAGAACTTGATCCTTTATAACAATAATGCCATCTTTCAGTTTGACTTAGCTTCAAAAAAGATAGACTTAGCTTCAAAACAAAGATAGGTTGTATCCCAGCTCTATAACTTAAAATAGAGTAACTTAACACTAGAAACTTAAAACAAGGAATGACTTAAAGATTTATACAAAGCCTAAAATCCCTTTATTAGTCCTAGACCCATCCGAAAACTGCTCCCAAGGAATGTAACCCATTTCACAACCTAAATCCTGCTTGGATACGCCATCCGCCTTGACGGTTTACCTCTTTATCAATGTGACTAAAAGAAAGTTGTTGAAAATGGGAGAGAAGATCCTTTGCTCTCCTTACTTAATGATGCAGTGCCATTGTGTGGAAATAATGTCTCTCCGTTGCCCAGTCGAGAATAAATTTTGAGTCCCCATAGATAGAGATGGGTAGACAGTTCTTTTTGAGGGAAAAATACAGCAAAACCCAAAGAGCTAGTATTTATGCCCTAGAATTGGAGCCTCTACCAACCCCCATCTTCATGCATTAACACAGATTAAACTTTAGTTTTAGAACCATACCAGCCCCACATATTCCATCCTGCTCCATACCATAAAAAAACCAATAGCACCCTGCTACTCGACCATAAGAAGAAGGATAATCCTATTAGACACCTTCCTTTTAAGAGCTCCATATGACTGAATCCTGTTGAGAGCTTTCAAACCTGATATGAAAAAATATGCAGTCAGATTTCTAGGACAAACAAAGGTTGTTGGATCTCCATACAACCCAAAATGTGGAAAGAATCACATCCAACTGCACGCCCGATTCCTTAAGAAAGTTGATAATGTTCTCCTCCATATATTTTTTCTTCCATATAACTTTAAAGCTTAACTGATATTGGATAACATCCCATACTGCTTGAAAAAAAATGCAATTTCCAGAAACACGTTGAACAGAATCTGAACCTATGTGGCAAAGACTGCACCAGCCTATCTTAGAGAAATCATGCTTCCATAATGCATCCTGATTCAAAATCTTCTTATTAAAATAGAGTGACCGAAAACATTTGACTTTCGGAGGCATCTTGTGTTACACCTAATTCATGGCACCCTCATGTTATGGGATAGGTATTCCCTTATCTACTCTAATTCCTCAAATTTTGTCCTAGATCAATGAAGGTTCAAATTATCCCCTCATAATTTTTCCTTGTTTTGAGCTGGTAACGCTCCTCTTTCGTTGACAAGAAGCATTATCCAAGTCAGAAATGCTCTTGATACATTAGCAAAGAGTGGTACCATTGCTTCTAGCCTTATTTCAAAAAGCATTACCCCCTTAACACTGCCTGTTTGCTTCATTGTAGGAGCGGTGTTCGATTTTTCAAGGAAAAAAGAGAAGTTTCAAGAGGCTTCTCAAAGCTTTCCTTCGTGGAGCCTAATCCCTATGGTTTAGGATGAGCTGGAGCTTGAGATCCTCCCTTTTTGGATATCCCTTCCACCTCACCCATGGGATCCTCAACCATACCTATCCTCCCATGCCTTTAAATAGTGGCTCGTCCCCCATGGGGAGGAGGAGGAAGAATTGTGTTGCATACCCACACTCTGCCAAAATAATTCTTAAGGTATTGGAGGCTAGGTGAATTTAAAGGCAAGGATCCATTGGAAGGAACTCTAAACACCAAGTAATAAAGGTTGTAGTCTCTCAAATCATTTCTAATACAAAATGTCTTTTCTTTCCCATATTTACTATTTCATGTGTATATATTGCCTGATTCCTTAGTCACAAGCATAGATCTAGTTGATTATATTGTATGCTATCATGTTTCTCTTGTTTTTATTTTTTTACAGATTCTCCTATGAGGATAGAGAGGACAACCTTTGAGGACAACTAGATCTATTCTTGTGAAGGAGAGGGATCAACATGAGGTTGATTCTCCTACAGTGAAGGATTAGGATCTGAAGCAATTGATGTATATGGTATAACTGGACTGGATAATAACCAAAAAGGTAATCCAATAGTCAATCTAGCAAGACTTAATGTATCCATGACAGGAGGACCAATATCCCCATATGGAGGGAAAACAAAAGACATGCTTGGTAAAGGAGTCTCTTGCTTGGTAGTCCTAGAAGGTGAAGCCATTACTAGGTAACAAAGTTGTCTCTCTCTTCTAAAAAATCCTAAGTGTAAAGAAAACAAGCACTAATCAAACTAAAGCAACAAGCAAAATATGTGAGAGGAGTGGATAAAAGGTCTGGAACCTCACGAGATTGTCAAACCATCACAACTCGCTATATACCGAGGGTAGACTTTGCTTGAAGAGTGGATTTATTTTTTAACGAGCTTGAAAACAAAAATAAACACTACTCAAGGTCACCTATTTCATTTTATGCAAGAGAAACATGATAGCATACAATATAATCAACTAGATACATGCTTGTGACCAAGGAATCAAGCAATATATACACATGAAACAATAAATATGGGAAAGAAAAGACATTTTTTTATTAGAAATGATTGGAGAGACTAAAACCTTTATTCCTTGGTTTTGAGAGTTCCTTCCAATGGATATTTGCCTCTAACTTCACCTAGCCTCCAATATCTCAAGAATTATTTTGGCAGAGTGTGGGTATGAAACACAATTCCTCCTCCTCCCCCCCATGGGGGATGAGCCAATATTTAAAGGCATGGGAAGATAGGTATGGTCGAGGATCTCATGGGTGAGGTGGAAGGGAGATCCAGAAAGGGAGGATATTTAGCTCCAGGTGGTCCTAAACCATAGGGATGAGGCTCCATGAAGGAAAGCTTCGAGAAGCCTCTCGAAACTTCTCTTTTTTCCTTGAAAACTCGAGCACCGCTCCTCCAATGAAGAAAACAGGCGTTGTTAAGGGGGTAATGATTCTTGTAGTAAACCTAGAAGTGGTGGCACCACACTTTTCTAATGTACCAGGAGCGTTGTTGACTTGGGTAACACTTCTTGTCAATGGAAGAGGAGCGTTACCAACTCAAAGCAAGGAAAAATTGCAAGGGGATAATTTGAACCTTTAGTTCTCTAGGGAAAACTTTGAGGAATTGGAGAAGATAAGGGAATACCTATCTCATAACATGAGGGTGACTATATTTAGGTGTAATAGAATGCCCCCAAAGCATGATGTTTAGAGAGAAATGACATGCATAATACTTTGATAGAAGAAGGTGTAGTCTCAAGGAAAACATCCAATAGTCGAAACTTCTCAAGCATCACAAACTTTCTACAACAGATTTTGATACATGTCCCAAATGACTCACAACATGGCTTCTGACCAATACAACATAGATCCATGTGAGATACAAAATGTCATGGCTACTAAAATATAGCGTAGATCGATGCGAAGAAGACTCAAATTTGGACATAGCTACCAAACATGCAATCTATATCTATGTCATTCAAATGCAAATATGAGCACAACCATGAATATAGAAATGTGGATCCATGCTAGGACTTCGTATAATATACTCCATCACATCCTGGGGATAAATCTATGAGTGCTTTAACAGATTCCAAGGGTATTCATCTCATCTTCCACAAAGTATGATTCTATCCATGTGATTACAATGATCTGAAGTCAAACATGGTAGAAACCACTTGATTACCGGTCAATGATGTGAACCGTTAACAAGTGCGAGAGAAATCACCATCGATGTCAATGATTCCCAAGGTACCCTAGTACAATCTTCTGAGTGTGAATATATGATTTGATGTCAAACACTCAATCAAGTTTATTGCTCAAAGGTCAATGATGTGAACCTATGTCGAGAGCAAAAGAATCTGTCATGAATGCATACAGATTTGAAGGTACTAACTTGTTTATAAGACTATTCCTAGATGATGAGCTAATGTTGGCATGAGTAGTCTTGTGGAAGGAGGGAAATGATGAATCCCACATCAATGACATGAAACTAGGAACAAAGTTATGGAATTTTAATTATGATGTAACCATAGGAATGACTCAAAAGTAACTGACACAAAAAGTTATTTTGACTGCAGGTGTAAACTCTCAAGACAATTTCCCTTTTGAACATAAGGTGGCATGACCGAAGACTTGGAAGCATTGACTTGACGAGGTGGAACACAATGTGACAATGGACAATGCATTCCTTGAAAGACTCAAAGGAGTGGCATGAATCATGAAAGTGGATCAAATCGGAAAGAAGATGATTTACCCAATTGATTGAATGAAATGCAGACAAGTGCCATGTTCAAAGGTGACTAATAACTGCCATTATGAAAATGAAATGTATTTCCCTTCCCTTAATTTCCCCATCATGATTGATGAGTGCCTCTTTTTGTTTTTATGAGTTCAAAGAGGGTAACAAAAACTTGTTTTAGCTCGTCCTTCGGACAAGTCCAAACTCATATGTTTTACGAACCTGAGAAAGGATGGGTTCGTTCCCAAAAAAGGGGTCTTTCATCATTTTATTTTTTGAGTTCAATGAAAGAAAACTCATTCACCGTTTCATGTTTAGAGAGTCTGAAATGACTAAGAAGACTCTGAAAGGGTCCTTTTTCATATGATTTAGTCCCTAGGGCCTGAAAAAAGTACAAAATAATACCCAAGAGAACTCTTCTAGTCATGATTAGCTAGAGTGTACCTTTTTCATAAGTAGTGTCCCCTAGTCTGAAAAAGGGGTAAACTATCACCAGAAAGACGACTCTTCAGGTCCTTTTACAAGCGTGAAGAAGACAAGTTCACTCAAAAATATTTTCACAATTTAAGAATCCGAAAAGAGCTTAAAGAGGACTCTATTAACCTTTTTCATGTTTGAATCCAGAGCAAGAAAAAGTAATAAACTAAGCTCAAACCACTTTCCATGTTTTAACCAGAGCACGAAAAGTGAAAAGTAAGATTAACACCATCTTATTGTTTTTAACGAGCTTGAAGATCAGTTCAAAGAATGCTCAGGGTATCTATTTAATTTTTTAAAGAGCTTGTAACAGAGACTGAACTATGCTCAAAACATGGTTTCATTTTTATGCAAGCTTGAAACCAAAGGGTAAACTTTTCTTGAGTGGTTTTATTTTTTACCGAGCTTGAAACCAAAAATAAACACTCCTCAAGGTCACCTGTTTCATTTTTACACAAGCTTAAAACATAAAATAACTATGCTTGTGGGGACATGTTTCCTTTTTACGCAAGCTTGAAACAGAAAATAACTATGCTTGTGGACATCCATTTCATTTTCTAAAGATCTTGACACAAAATGGGAACTATGCTCATAGACATTTGTTTCATTTTTTAACAAGCTTGACATAGATAAAAGTAACTATGCTCACAAACTTGTTTCATTTTTTAATGAGCTCGACACAGAAAACGTTGCAATGTCCCCAAAAATTGAAAATAAAATATAAAAAAAATTATTAGGCTAGTAAAAACTACCTATGCGAGAAATAATTGAACTTGCGGAATATAACGTACACTGAATGTACCACGGTTTGGTCGTAAGCTATTCTTATGTTCTATCATATCAGTTTCAGTTATGAATATTACTGTATTCTACTTACAATGTCCTAATGTTGTTTACCACATTATTCTTATGGTTATACATTATTGTGTATTGGTCGTTACTTGATTATATGCTTCGTTCATTTCTTCATATTTTTACTTGTTATTTATATGGTTCTAACTTAACTTTGTTTCTGGAACTAAAGTGGGTGGAGTGGTGGGACTAGTTCTCCCATGTGATGTTACTGAGAGGTAAAGTGTTCACTTGTCTAGAAGGATTACTTAGTTCTGTTTGAACTAAGGCGCCTCTTTCGTTTCGTATGCGGATTATACTCAGCAATGGAGACTTGTTAAAGTGTGCTAAACATTTTGACCATTAAAGCCACCTACTAGTTTTTTTATGATTTATTTCATACTTAGCTTGATATCGAGGTAATTACTATGTTTATCATTTATATACCTAGATATATTATCTATTTGACGCCTACTTTTCACTATGCAATTATGGATCCATTGTTCCTATCTTAATCTATTTGTAATTCATATTTATTGCATTAAAAGTACTAAGACATATTTGTATTGTTCTTGGAAGGTTTTATAAATTTTGACTAAATACCAAAATTTCGCTTAGTACATAATGATCTTACCATGGCATATTTCATATCCCATGGTCCTTGGCTTAGAGCTTAGGGAAATTGCTAAGCTAAGGTTTAAAGGCTTAGATCCTATAGCATGTGAATCATATAATACTTATACCCTTGCATATGACTTAGGGGTAGCGAATATAACATATGGTTTAAGCATTAAACTTTGGGTTTTAAGGCTTGAATGGAAAATGATAATGGATCGAATACAAACTTTAGAGAAGTGGGATGAGTTTCAATATGGTTGATAGGCTGGCGCCATTAATGCGCCTTGGTGTTCATGACAGCCCAAGATTAGGGCTTGGCTCACGATGGATGTGGTTGCTTCATTTTGGTTTTGCTTGCTCTCGAGTATGCTCTATGGGTGAAGGAGACTTCAAAGGTAACGAAGGTATGGCCGTCATTGTGGTCTTTATAGTATCATGGTGTTTGTTTGTTTGCTTAACTCAGCTTTATACTTCTCATCCTTCATTTGCTTCATGGTTGCAGGTGATAGGGTTTCCATGTGTTGATGTATTTCTAACTTTGGAATGTATTCACTTGTATATCTTATGTATTGTGCCCCAATGTTTATTCCAATAAGTATCTGTAATGTAATTGAGTCATGTCATTCCTCGATGTTCTGATCAGGAGATTCAATAATGTAAACAACTCATGTAAAGTCATTAAGGTTAACCCTCCATTGTAAATCAAGGCAATAGTCCCCACAATTGAGTTAAGCTTAACCCTCCTTGTTGATCGGAGGGTAAATTCCCCACAGTTGTTGGGAACTAGGGTTATTAGACTCTCCTAGAGAAGTCGGCCCTGGTAAGTAATTGTTAAGTGAGGCCAACTTGTTGGAGTGGACATTAAGTGAATGAAAGAATATAAATAGAGAGGGAGCCTCTCTATTTATCACACACACACACACACTGGGGCGCATGAGTGAGAGAGGAGAAGTTCTCTCAAGTGAGAGAGAGAGAGAACAACTATTGGAGATCATCTTTATGTTCTCGGGTTTTACTGCTGCCATTGATGCCCATTCTATCTCTGAGGAAGTTGCAGGGTTTTCTCCTTTATTTTTTCCCCGAGGAAAATTCTTTGTGTCTCTTGTCTCTTGTGATTTTTGCTGTGCACGTTATTCTCTCAGATAAGATCATAGATCATATAGCTTAAATGATAAAAATCTAACATGGTATCAAAGCTGACCTAAGAAGAAGACATTGTGCAGCTACAAAATCTAGGGATTCTTACTTTTTTGGTATCTCTCAACAATCCATTAGAAAAAGAAGGCTAGGCTATCTTTCCATTCAAGGGTGCATCTTTCTGTCAAAGGAGAATTTGATTCCAGGCATTTTCAGTTTTTTGTGCAGCAAATTAGGGCTTTTTACAGAAGAGGAATTTTTGAGTGAACCTGGCATAGGATTTCTCTCCTCATAAAAATCAAAGTTTAGAGACCTAGGTCGATATTTTTGGTTGGGTGAAACTCTAGGAAAGTCAAACCCTAGTTTGACCCCGGGCCTAAAAAACCCTAAAATACCGAGACTAATAGTTTTGGTAGATTCGCTATATCTAGATATTGGAGAAGGATCAGGTTCCAAAAATTTCATAGGTAGAAAATAAATTCCTAATGTACGTTGTGTTGAATTTTCATCCTCCAATTCGATATATTATAGGAGATATGATTCCTCCAAGTTAGGCTTCCAGCCTCTCCCAGGATTCCTCCCCAAACAGAACACCTTGGGAGAATTTCTATATCTCTGGCTATGAAGGTCAAAATGAAATTGATCAAGATGTTACATAAATGGAATGGACTTTAATTTCTATGGCAAATGTTTCAGATCCAAAAGACACACCACTAACACGTGGAAGTGTGTGCAACTTTTCTATGTTGAACAATCCTGAAACAAGTCAACTTGGGAAAATGCTCATAAATCCCAGTTGGTGAAAACAATTATACTAAAACCTAAGGTGTTGGAAACAGGGAATATGAGGTTACCCCACTAATAAATTTCAGAGATACCATAGAAACAGTATCAAGAATTTCTGTAGAAGAAATTGGTAAACTAGGGTTCCCAGTTCCAGGAGCTTCCCTTGACTATTTTCAGAAAAGGATTACATTAGACAGCTCTCCTTGAAGAGGTATATTTTTCTATCCAATCAGATCTGAAAGATTCCAAGTTTTGAAAATTAGGGTTTCTCTGACAAATCGTAGGTCAGCCAGATCTAGAACCAGGACATACACCTCAAATCGGTAAGATCCAATCTCTTTCTATTTACATTTGAAGTTCTCATTTCAAAATGACTAATCACACCAGATTGATGACAATCTTAGTGAGGTTGACAACTTATAAGCATTGAAGTATAGGATCTCACTAGTTCTTGAAGGAAATGAATTGGACACCTACATAAGTAGAGAGGTTCCAGTTCCAGATGGAGATGAGGCTAAAGCCTTACACAAGAAGAAATTGGTTAAGGCCAAGAAGATCATTATTGATTCAATAAAGGATCACCTTATACCACAAGTGTCTTCCCTAAAGACACCTAAAGAGATGTTTGATTCCTTGACGAAGCTATTTTAAGGGAAGAACATAAATTATAAGATAACTTTTAGAAACCAATTGAAGAATGTGAAGATCCAGAATGCAGAGACCATACAGTCATACTTTACAAGGGTCTCTCAAATCAAAGAACAACTTGTAGTAGTAGTAGAAGAAGTGGAGAATATAGAAGTTGTGATAAATACCTTAAATGGCCTCCCAGGATCATCGGATTCATTCATTCGAGGAATGTGTGCCAAAAGGAAGTGATTACTTTCAGCAGAATCTAGGAAGAAGAAGAAGCTCGACTCATAATAAGAGAAGAGAAGATTAGAGCAACTGAAGATCAAGCTCTCACCATCCAAAGAATATCCCTCAAGCAATGAGAAATACGAAGGAATCAACTCTTAAAGAACCTCTTATCCATCCTAGCATTTGGATAAGAAATGATGAATTAAGAAGATGATGAAGCTGAAGGCTCAAGAAGGAGTCTACCCGCAAAACAAATAAAGATAAGTATTCAATTGTCATTTCATGATATTCTTTTGTTATGAATTTGTTTATATTCAGTTGATGTATCATGCATGATAAAATGTTTGCATTAATGACAATATACTACTAAAATGCATGTGATGGGTATGTAGCTCAGGGTTTTATAGAAATATTCATTGCTACTTATCTAGAATGAAACATCTTTACTGACATATTGGATTAGTGCACAATCTCAATGTTATCCTGGTAGAGATGGAAGGCATCTAGAAATTTTTTGTGAGATATGAATGAATGTTGTATTGGCTGAAATAGTTGCATGATCATATATTTATGCATAAGAATTTGTCATTATGAATATGCCTTATGAAATTTTTCTAACCATACAAATGCATTTGACTTGTAGAAAAGATCGTGTACAATCACCTACAAGAAAAGAAGGATGATACTTGTTCCAAAGAACATGTGACGTTAGTTCAAGAAATAATCCAAGATAAAGAAGAATATGATGATACTTTCAAAGAATTCAAGAGTCCTCAAACACAATGGAGTTATGTGACACTATTGAGTGACATCATTGATGTAGAAGTAGCCAAGAAGAAAGAGAAGGAGAGTAACATTTCAAGAAGAATGATGTCTAGGATGCAATACTGAGACCTGAAGGGAAGTCCGTAAAGTCTTCCATATGGATCTACAAGATCTAGCATGCAGTAGATAGAAACATCGTGGGATACAAGGCAAGATTCATAGCACAAGAATTCTCATGGAAAGAAGGCATAAACAACGAAGAGACATTTACAGCCATTGGAAGTTAGGACACATGATAGGCAGACTCATGTGTGCAAATTAAAGAAGGCCTTGTACGAGCTCAGAAGACACCCATGGGATAACACATACATGAGAAGCTTGAAGAACACCTAGAGTGATGAATATCTTAACCTTTGCTACAAGGTTGAATATGAAATCCTATAGAGGATGACAAGCTCATAGATGGGTGCGAGAAGAACTTTTGAAAAGGTTCAAGATAGAGGATCTTGGTATCTAGTCACCCTAGATGGATACATAGAATAATAGTAGCAGAGGAAGATACTTGTCACTCTGGTACAGAATGTTTCAGTGCATAGAGTACGAAAGACAGAGGGAGTATGATGCACCGCTTCAGAGGGAGGGACTGCAGAAGGTCCTAATGTTCGACATGGTACGACAGGATGGACAACTTACTGATGGCTCTAGGATTTACTGAGAGAAAAGAGGATTCCAACCTTTACTTCAAGTTTGAAGATGGAATACCAGTGATGCTCCTATTATATGTTGATGACTTTTTCCTGACAGAAAAAAGGAACTCATTAAAGTTGCAAGAAGGATACTTTGTTCAGTTTGAGATGAAGGACTTGGATATGATGCACTACTTTCAAGGCATGGAGGTGTGGAAAAATGCAGATGGAATCTCCCTAGGACAAGGGAAGTATGCAGTAGAGATCCTAAAGTGGTTCAGGATGATGGACTGCAAGTCTATGACCACACCTATGGCATCGAACCTGAATATATTGAGTGTTGCTTCATCAGAGACTGTTGATGCCATGATGTATCGTCAGATGATTTGTTCCTTGATGTACCTGACAAATACGAGATGAGATATTTTCTTTGTTGTCAACACATTGAGACGTGTTCACCTGATGGTTACAAAGAATGGAGTGAGGTACCTGAAGGGTATAGTTGAGTATCGGATCAAGTATGATACGAATCAGAAGATTAACCTGGAGGTTTATGTGGATTTGTATTGGGCAGGACATGCCATTGATAGGGAGTGCACTTCGAGGTGCTACTTCAGTATGAGATGAGGCGTGATCTCTTGGTTTGGTAGGATGGAGTCCTGCATGGCGCTGAGTACAACTGAGGAAAAAGATGTTTTCACTTGCTATTTAGGAGGTAGTGTGTTTCTTTTGAAAACTACTATTTGATTTGATTGACCTGACTTACATTTTTGGTATGATGCAGAGAGGAGCAGTGAAGATCCAATTTGTGATTTATATTGAGATCTCTTGAAAGAGGGTGTTTTATCATAGCTGGTGAGATAGGTTGTCTGAGCATAAATCCTAGCAAATCTCATAGGTTTCTTAGATGTAAATGATCCTGTAGGTTGTCCTTAGATGTAATCGTTCTTGGCGAAGCTTGCAGGTTATCCTTGGACGTAATTAGCCCTGATGTGATTCTATGCTAGAAATGGCTAGAGTGAAGTTTGAGTACTTCAGGGAGAAGCTTGGCATTCTCCAGATAGAGGTTCCTTTCAAGGGGAAGTGATGATTTCATGTGCCTTTTTGACATGGTGACAAGATTAGTTCATTAAATGGTCAAATGTAAGTGCTGTGCCTTTCTGACATGGCAGAAGGATTGTTTCCTTCCATGGTCAAATATAAGTGCTGAAGACCATTCTCTGGGAGAATGGAGACACCTAGTCAGTTACAAGGAAATTGATTTATTCTAGGACTAAAGCTCATCTTAGTGGTGAGAATCCATTCTCTGGGAGAATGGAGGCACCTGGTCAATTACCAGGAAATTAATTCAGTCTGGGACTAAAGCTCAGCTTAGTGCTGAGAAGCCATTCTCTAGGAGAATGGAAGCACTTGGTCAATTACCAAAAAATCTATTCATTCCGGGACTAAATCTCAACTTAGTGCTGAGAAGCCATTCTCTAGGAGAATGGAGGCACCTGGTCAATTACCAGGAAATTGATTAAGTCTAGAACTAAAGCTCAACTTAGTGTTGAGAATCCATTCTCTGGGAGAATGGAGGCACCTAGTCAATTACCAGGAAATTGATTAAGTCTAGAACTAAAGCTCAACTTAGTGTTGAGAATCCATTCTCTGGGAGAATGGAGGCACCTGTTCAGTTAACAGGAAATTGATTCAGTCTAGGATTGAAGCTCAGCTTAGTGCTAAGAAGCCATTCTGTGGGAGAATGGAGGCACCTGGTCAGTTACTAGGAAATTCATTCAGTCTAGGACTGAATCTCAGCTTAGTGCTGAGAGGCTATTCTCTGGGAGAATGGAGGCACCTGGTCAATTACCAGGAATTTGTTTCAGTTTGGGACTGACACTCAACCTAGAGCTAATAGCCATTCTTTGAGAATGAAAGATGTGAGTGCTGGGTGGGCCATTCTGACATGGTTCTTGGATGTGTTCCTCTCATAATCAAATATAAGTGTTGAAGAATATGAATACCTACCTGGAGGCTAGGCCTAAAACCAACATGAAAAAGGGTTGGCTCTATAGAACTTTTGTAATGTCCCCAAAAATTGGAAAATAAATAAATTTATTAGGCTATTAAAAATTGCCTTTACGGAACATTAATTAACTTGCAGAGACGTATACCGTACACTTCATGTACCATTGTCTACTCATAAGCTATTTTTAAGTTCTATCATTTACTTCAGTCATTATTATTAGTGCTTTTTACTTAAGATGTCATGATTCTATTTATTAACTATTCTCATGTTTATTCATTTCGGTCAATGTACTAATTATTTGGATGAATACCTTTGTTACTTCAACACATGATTACTTGTTATTTATTATGTTCTGAATTAACTTTGTTTGTGGGAACAAAGTGGATGGAGTGGCGAGACTTTTTCTCCCATGATGGTCTGAGAGGTAAAGTATTCACTTGACTTGCAAGCTTACTTAGTTCTTAGAACTAAGTCACCACTTTTATCCTGTATTCATATTGTACTTAACGGTGGAGATTTAAAGAGCGCTAAACAAATTGATTAATAACATACCTAATGTTTGTTATTATTCTTCATTTCGGATTCAGATTATAGCGAGGTGAAATTACTTCTTTTATTATTTTCTTAACGTAGTTAAAATTGCCTATATCATATAGTTAGTCCATTATGTGATCATACTTTGTTTATTTCAATGATAAGTATTAACATGTATTTTGATTTTGTTTGCAGGTTATATATGGGATTATTGATTAGACTTTGATCTTAATATAGGAAAATATATCACCATGGCATACTTCGTATGCCATGGTTCTTATACTTGATACTTGTGACAAAGAGGAGACAAGTCCTAAAATTTAAACCTAGGGTTCACATGTTATTTAAAAACTAAAACTTATGACTGGACTATGGACTAGTTCATACCATGTATGAAACCATGTTTTAACGAACATTGTATTGATATAAGAATCGTGCTAGTGTAGGGTGGCGAAAATATAACATATGGTTACACCATATGTTAAATGGGTTTAAGCTTTTGTATGGTGACTGAAGCCCACAATAATGCAACGAAGTTTGAACTATGGAAGAGTGGGTTTGGCATTTCGATAGTGCTTACCTGCTGGTGCGATTAATGCACCTTGGTTTTCGCGGCAGCCCAAGCTTAGGGATTGGCTCACGATTTAGTTTGGTCATTTCATTAGGGTCTATGGAGAATTGGGGTTTTGGCTCTATTCTATGAAGGAGACTATGCCCTGGTGATGAAGGTAAGATCCATCTGGTTTCATGACTTCATTTTATGTTTGGTTTCAAGGCTCCTTCGTAGTTATAATTCTCAACCCTGTCATGTTTGGTTGTGGATGCAAGTGGCAGGGTAATGAAGGTGGGGTGGCTCCATACTTCATTGTATGCTCCAATGTGTTGCAAAAGAAGCCATGGTAAGCCTACTATAAACAAGCGAAGCTTGTCACTTCTCGGATTGGGGTAGAACTGGGTTATCATTGCTAAAAGGGGGTTTTACTATGAGAACTCAAATCGCCTTCGGGCCTGTGTAATAGACTTGGGTTTTTAATGTACGGTGTTTTCATTTTGGCTGTGGAGTAAATATAGTGCTCTCACTAGCTCTATGTATTTCGTTTTAGTTATGTAAATCATTATTTTGGTTTTGGGCTTTATAGCCATGGGCTGCACCATTGCTCGCAATGGTGCCATAGCCCATTTGCTCTCCTGCATAAACCTCGTCCTCGGCCTTTAATGACGACTGTGTAAAAAGACTTTGGTAAGCTCTGTTGCAAATAGATATATGTATCATTTTCATATGATGGTAATGGTTAACCTTGATATGTTGTGCTTACAATTTCCTTTTGCATTTTTATTAAAGAAATGTATTTAATTATAGCAGGAGTTTGTAAGAGGCATTCGCCAAATTCGGATTCTCTGTTTATAAATTGGAATTATTTATTGCTTAGATATGATTAATGGTCAATGCATGGGTAAAGCCATGCCATGTATGGCTTTGGCACTTCCCAGGGTTTCTACGCCAGCTTGAATGGTTAAGTTTCTTACTGTTTCATTTTGTTATTATGTATGTGAAACATATGGGAAGCCATGGGGAAGATCCATGACTACTATCGTTACTATAGGTTTCATTCTTAATGGTCTCTGTAATTAGTAAAACTATGGCCAAGGCCGTGTTAAATCTTAGGTTCCAGTGCTAAGTTCTTGTGACCTCGCTATAGCGAAAAGTATTTGTGATAATAGTGTTTTTGATGTTTTTATTAGAACCTTTGTGGTTGTTATAATATCACTCGCATATGTTAGTATAGGGAGGCCTGTGGTAAATGTAGAACGATTTACAGGATTTGAAATGCTGGTCATTTCCTATGTAAAAACTATGAACAATTAGATATTAGGACGAGTGTTTTTAATAAAAGAGCGATTACTGTTTATTACAAAACTGTAAGGCTGAAAGTAGTAATAAGAACGATGGCATGGTGTTGTATTTTGACTTACTGTGTATGTGTTTTATAATGTGGATTTTACAATGAGTTAAGCAAACGAATGTGATATTTTTTTAAGAGATTTGGTATGTGGGTTTTATATATGTGAACAGAGTGTCGATAGTGGACCACATGGATGGTCATGATGCCTCTTCTGTTTATTCAATTATGATGATGTTTATTTAAATGGAAATTATTTTAATCATTAGTTTATATTTAATGAGGAACACCTTGGAAGGTATTTAATGGCTTAATTTTAACTTTGATTTAATGTAGAACATTTTAATTTCTTCTTTAGATTATACTTAGTGTATTTAGTATCTTAGCTTATAGACTATTTAATTAATTGTTTGTATATATGTACTTATATATATATATAATCTCCTACTTCTGAACCAGTTTAAAAAAAAAAAATTAAAACTAAAACCAAGCCTCTGCTGACAAATGAAATATGTCAGCAGAGTAAACAAAGCCTAGAGAAAGATTATAAGATTTTTGGAAACAAAACCTAGTTTATGATTGACCCAGTAAATCAATACAAGAATTAAAATTACAGTACAGAACCCTTACTAAACATTTATAAATAAATAGCACTTGTAGAAGTAAATTGATGAATAAACCCTAGGTAAATATGATTTAGGAAAACAACTTACAATTTAGGGTTAGTAGTAAAAACACTGATCCTAAAAGAATCTAACCAGTAAATTAATCACATAGGGTTAGGAAATGAATTATAATAATTTACCTAGCATATCCAGTATTAAATCTAGAAGATTGGAATAGACAAATTAGGGTTGCATACCTGATATTTGAAGCTCCATTAATGGCTGAACCTGCACACTCAAATAACCAGCATTAACAATTCAATGTAGTTCTGACCTCTATTTTGATGACCAAATCACTTGTGAACTACCATGTTCCACCCAACCATGACCCAAAACTGTTCCTGGTTTAAATCTGGATCCCCTCGAGCTGGAATCCAACTGTAATGCCCCCAAAAATTGAAAATAAAAAAAAATTATAGCCTAGTGAAAACTACCCAAAAGGGATCATTAGTACTCGTGCGGAAACACAGGTGCTCCTTATACTTTCAACCTCTTCTGATTCTGCCCACTGTCTTGTTAATCTCTGATCCATTCAGTGCCTAATAGTTCATTTACTTCTTATGTCTTGATTCTGTTATTTAAATTATAGATATATCTTAGTTATTACTGTCGGTGAATTAATGAGTTATGTAGATCATTGTTTTGCTCCTGCACATGTATACTTTGTTTATTTAATAAAAAATAACTTAACTTTGTTGATGGGAACAAAGTGATGGAATGGTGGGACTCGTTCTCCCATGACGATCTAAGAGGTAAGGTTATTCTTTGTTATGCATGCTTACTTAGTTCATTCGAACTAAATCACCTTATTCATTGATTCACAGGTTACTCTTGTGATGTCAAGATTATTGGTTTCTTGACACAATTCAGTTCTTAGTTACACTTCCTGTTCCATATTACAAGTTTGTTACTGATCTGTTTTACGACTCAGGTACGCCCTATGTTTAATAATTATCTTTATTCATTAAATTACTAGATGCTTATGAATTATCTTACTATCCTTATCATTATTATTGTCTATCTCTTGTTTAGTTAATTACTCGTCTCTTATTTCTATTTTGCAGGTTTACCTTGGTTACGAGCTTGTAAAAATTACGCTTGTTCTTCCTAGTGAGGGCATCATGGCATACCACATTTGCCATGATTCCTAAATGCTACAAACCTAGACTATGACTTAAGTGCATATACTACCTATAAGAGCTTAGCATAAAGGGCATGTGATAACTCTAAAAGCTCTATGCTAAGGGAAAAACATTGTAACACTATATGATAGTGTTAAAGGCTGTGCATATCAAAAGGTTGGGACTATGGTATACATACCATGTCATTAGTACTAAGATTGTGCTGACTTTTAAAGGGTGCTGAAACCATAGCATAGAGGGTTTAACATATTCCTTGGTTGATTTAACATTGATCCACAACATATGGTTGGGGTTTATGGAGGCGTTAATGGCCACCAACTAGTGCCATTAATTCCATCAGGTTTGGTGAAACCCCTTGGAAAAGGACTTGGAATTCGCTATTTGTGCATTATGGTTTTGGCATTGTGGGTTAGTGTGGCCTGTTGGCTATCATGGGTAGACCCGGGTTTACTGTAGTTAAAAAACAACACCCCTAGCTCACTGGCCCTTTCGGTGACAGACCGCGAAGTGGCCTGAAGTCTCACCCGAAGTGATTCTAATGGGTTGGAAAAGTATTCAAGCATCTTGGACCAGGTTCTGATGCATCCTACGTGTGACTCACAGCTCTGCTAGCCACGAGGATGTTGGGCACCATTTTGACCTCTTTTTGCCACTTATATATCTTTCATTTCCCTTCATAAAACCTCCATATTGATTAGAAAATATTTAAAGTTCACCCATGAACCTTAGTTAAGAGGTATAATGTCATTGCTTTCTAATAAATTGAGTTTTGAGACTTTTTAAGCATTTTAACTAATATTTTTATTCAGATTACGGGATGTTCTAACTTCCCGTATTATCTCCAAAGTTGAGCATTTGCAGGACAGCTAGGAAGGAACTGGAAGATGGAGGGAAGATCCTCAGTGTCCAGGGATGGATGAATTTTCAACGGATAGCTGATATGGCGCTCGCAGGTGTCAAGTCAACCGCAGTCAAAGGCGACCACCTGTGCTACCACTCAGCACAATTAAAGGGAATCTCTGATTTTGTTGAGTTTCACGAATCTGAATGAGGATCTCGATGGCTATGTTCATTAATTAGTTTGCAGGATTATAGCATTTCTAGTTTTCTTTTGAATTTGTATAAGTACTTCACAAAACAATGAAGAATTATCACGATTTGGGAGAAACATATATTGTTTCTGAACTGTGTGGTTTCATTACTGTGTAATCAATTTGATGGTGAATACATTCAGAGTTTAAGTTCTATAATTTTTCAACTATGTGTGTGGATGAGGCACTGGAGGGCCCCCATTGTTGTGTTCGCACATTCTTTTACTTGCTGGTGTAGCAATTTGGGTGATTGCAGCGATTTGATTTGATGCAAGTTATTTAAATCGTGCCATTGGTATGTGTTAATCCCTGTAGTATCTAGTTTATTTTTGCAGAACGAATTCAGCTAGTTTTTAATCAATTTCATAAAAAGCTCTGTTATCTTGTTTAATGGTTCAAGCTGCTATTCCATCATGCTGCATATCACTTGCATTGTTTGATAAACTCTGTTCTTTTACTGGTTAAATACTAAAGGCATTGATGGTTCAGACCACGATTTCTGTATACTATATATTGCTATTTATTCAATGGTGAAGTGTTAAAGAACAATTATAAATTATGAACATTGTCCTGTAAAGGAATTTAATGGTTAACTGTTCACTCAGTGCTGGAATATTAGGCAGAACCTTGTAGTCTGTATGTTAGGGTTAGAGTTGTTGTTTAAATGCTTTTACTATCTCAGTTCTTTCACCAATAGATTGCTGTGTACTTGAAAGGAAACAAATGAAGTTATCCCTGTAAAAGGATTTTTGTATCTTTAAGTTACAGTATTTTTCATCTGACAGTAGATTCAATTCACAGATAATTAAATTATCCAAACAAGTCTAGCTCTAAGTCCTAAAACTTGGATATGCCTCTAAACTTACTGACCCGGATTGATATAAATTTAAGGTCTAATTCACATTGGTAGATCAGAGCCCTACAACCTCTTTCTCTGTGCATCACGCGATCCTCTCCTCACGTTGCGTGATCTCAGTGTCTCGCAGCCCTTCTAGCCGCAAGATTTCTATCTATCAGTCGCGCGGTACCTTTCTACGTTGCGCAACTTCCACTGACTCACGGTGACCCCAGCCTTACCGCGTCGCCGCGCACCAAGCAACACGTAACTTCCTCCCAACGCTAAGTCCTTAACCTACGGTATCGTGCACCGCAGCTCCTCTGCCGGTGTGGTATCGCCTCCCTGCAATACCCTACTCCCGCGGCTCAGTGCACTTAGTGTTGTTCATGTCAACTTGCAAGACTCAACATAACAGGCTATTCAACACTGCGACTAGTGACTATTTAAATCAAAGCATAACTGAACCCGCATACAACTTGTCAATGATTTCAACTTATGTCTATCATTTTATATTACTATGAACTGAACAATGCATACATACATTAAACTGTAAAACAAGGCTCAGAAAATAACTGGCAGATGCATCAAATAAACAAAACACACAAAGAAATCACATAACGCATGACTTTAACATGGTTCACCTCCAGGATGGAAGTTACATCCACATAACTGTGTTTCTATTATAGCTCAGGGGAAGGTAAACACAGTTCTGCTGCACCACATATGCAGCTTAAGATCTTCTCTCTTAGATCTCTTTTCTATCTCTATATTGCACCTCTTACAATATACTCTTCCCTCTCTGTCGATCCCTGCGGATCGTTACATGCATGCTCTATGAGCCAGCTACTGGTTACAGTAAGATACTACAGCTAATAACAGAACCAGAGCTTGGTTTCTACAACTATCTAATAATCTACAAAATCAACTAACAGCTGAGTAAACCAACCAAAACCACGAACCCTTTTACAGTACAAAATATATCCCTTTATAGGTGGCCTGAAGGTCTCACCATTACAACACTGTGGACCTGTCCCAACAGTAACCCATACCCTTACTAGTGACAGTCGATGTATCTGTACTTTGAGGTAGCCGCTATCTGTCACACCACAGCTCTCTGCGGTCTTCCATGATTCCCAACGCTGATCATGGGTACTATGCACCACTTCCCTTCACCACAGCTTCCTGCAGTATTCCATGCTTCCCAGCGCTGACCATGGGTATCGACGTTGCTTCCCTATTTCTGTCCTTCATCTTCAATGCCTTGGCCTCGTTGCTCCTTTTCCTTTATGAGGGTAGCTGAGCCCTCATGTCTTCCACCGCTACCTTCAATGCAGTGGGTGAGCTATCTCTTCTCGGTCGCTCACGTACCATCGTCTTTCTTGACTTCTCTGTCTTCTACATCATGGTTTCCAGCTCTGCTCTGTAGCTAGAAACCTGCTACAGTGTCATAGCTCTGCCTCTTATATCTCTGCCAAAACTATCTATCCACCAAAATATCAACTTCTTCTGTAGCTGTGGGACCCTATTCCAACAGTCCCCTAACACTTACTTGTGGCTCGCGCTCGAGCCACTACCAGCGGGCTCCTCCTGCTGTAGCTTCTCCTTGGCTTCCTGCAAATTCCGTTGCAACCTATCGCGAAGTCCTGCGATCAGGGTGAAGTCTACTGCTTTAACAACCAGCTACTTCTTTTTCTGTTTAGTAAACTCATCAGGCGCTAATCCGGTAGTGAGAAAGTGAATAATATCAGCATAGTAGTCGTCTATGATCTGGATAGAAAACAACTGCGCATTTGGAAAATTGTCCTCTAGGTTACTTGGCTCTTCTCCTGAGTCTATCCATGACAGATGATCAGGTCTGACATTCAATCGTCTTGGTTTAACAATGATTTCAAAATCATACTCTTGAAAGAGGAGTAACCATCTGCAGATTCTCCCCCCTAACACTGGCTTATTGACCAGATACTTCAATGCGGAATGGTTAGTAAACATCTTGAATGAGGCACCCAACAGGTAGTGCCTAAACTTCTGCAGCACATACACCATAGCTAAGCCTTCTCTTTCTGTCGTGGTGTAGTTCTTTTCTGTCGTCGATAGCTTTCTACTGGAGTATGTGATAGGATGATCAATATCCCCTTCTCTCGGTTGCATTAAGACAACCCCTAGTGCGATGCTAGATGCATCCACATGTACATGAAATGGCTTATTCCAATCTAGAAATACTAGGATGGGTGCTGTAACCATCTTTTCTTTAAGTGTGTCTAGACTCTGTTGACATTCCTCATTCCATAGGAATTTTACATCTTTCTTTAGCAATTTCTCCATCGGTGATGTAATCTTTACGTAGCCCTTGATGAACTTTCTGTAATACCCGATGTGACCAAGTACTGTCCTCAGTTGCTTGACTGAGTTGGGTGCTGGGAGATTTACAATGATGGAAATCTTTGTGGGATCTACCATCAAGCCTTGTCTGTAAACAATGTGACCCAACAAAATACCAAATGGTGCACAAAATATACATTTCTTCAAGTTTAGAGAAATCTAGTACTGCCTATATTTCTCTAACATCAGTCTTAGATCTCCTATGTGCTTGTCAATTAGTTCAAATACAGTCCAATCATCAAAATATACTTCTAGGAATTTATGGATGTATTCTTTAAATACAGCAACTACTACTTTAGAAAATATAGCTGGTGCATTCTTAAGGCCAAAGGGCATTACCGTATACTGGAACGAGCCCCATTCTGTTGCAAAGGTGGTCTTGGATCGATCTTCTGGATGTATTCTGATCTGATGGTAGCCTGAAAAATAATCAGTGAAGGAGTAGAGCTCTTGTCCTCCCACATTGTCTAATACCTCATCATTGAACGGTATCGGGAATGGATCGTGAAGCGATGCATCGTTGAGCTTGCGCAGATCGACACAGATCCTGATGTCTCCTTTGGTTTTCTTCTCTTGTACGACCATGGGGCTAACCCATTCGCTTTCTTCTATAGGCTCAATGATGCCTACTGCTAGCATCTTGTCGATCGCATCCATTACTTTTTATTTATACCGTGGATTTAATCTATATGGGCGCTGCTTGACTGGTCTAGCATCCTCCTTCAATAGTATCCTCATGACTCCCATGTATCCGACTATTCCCTTCATCTCTTTGAACTTGGTGGGAAATAGGTCCTGATAGTCATGTAGCAAATCTGCAATCTGTCCGACTGTTTCGTCGTCCCAATAGTCTCCAATAGAGGCAAACTTAGGTTCTGTGTCTGTGCCAATATTGATCTTTTTAATCTTCATGGGCTCTGTGATTGCTGGAATTTCTAACTGTGGTCCCTCAACATCGCGAGTGCCTTCTGAATCCGGAATGTTGGTGTCGTGAGGATCCTCATCCTCCTCTGGTTCAGATGCAAAATTATAACACTCTAACGCCTCGTTTAGCTGGATAGCCCACTTAGGTTGAGCTGATATTGATATGGTATAATCTTCAAATATCTTACTCTTTATTACTTGTAGGGCCTGATCAACCTTTGGATACTCAGATTCAAAAGCAAAGGTGAGTAGGAAGTTGTCTACCATAAGTGGCCATGTTGTTGTTCCCTTGCGCAGTTCAATCTCTGTATACCAGTTCCTTGGAACTGTATCCAAAGTATGAACGAATCGGTGAACCCATTCATCCTCGGGAATGTCCGACCAATTCTGTTCACATGTCTGAACATGTGATCTGGGGTCACTTTCTCCTGTGTATTTCTATTGGACATACTCTCTGTCGACAGAAAATCTGATCGCCATGAATCTCTTAATATCATCCCATGATGCTATGTTCTCTTTATGTGCATACCACCATCTTGCAGGTGTGGCTCGTACTGCAAGGTCCATAGCTGCGATCCTCTGCTCATGAGGGATCTGTTGTTCAAACTGTTCGAGAAAGTTCTGGATATCTGTTAGACCATGGAAGGATGGAATCTCATTGATCTTTGCACCAATCCATTGCAGTGACTTAGTCAAGTACGCGCATCTGTGCGCTGAGTCTTCGTGAAGTCTGTTCTGCCAGTTTTCTAGACCAACATCTGAATCTGATGCACATGAGTTGTCGCATTGCCAACTAATATTCCCTTCTGCGGTTGGATTGATGTAGTCGCTCCGGTTCGTGGTCATCTGATAGAGGCTCTCCATTTTATGTGCCTCCTCCTCTGCCCTGATAGGTTCGATATATCTAGGACCTTGAAAAGGATCCAACGGTGCGATGACCCGGATCTGTGCATCCTCAAAGGTCATTTGTCTTCTCTTTAGGTCGATAACGGCCATGTTACCAATTGCCCAATCAATGCCTAGCAATGCTGGATAGGGTCTACTATCGCCAATGATTTCTATAAATTCAAAGTCCGCAAAAGCTGTGAACTCCGTCAATGTCAACTGGCACCTGTGGTAACCGACCCAGAGGTGATACACACTGCTGATTAGCTAATCTCAGGTGGATAGGCGATCTGACTAACTTAGGGCTACCCATGTGTTCCCATGTCTACTTAGTCAGGACATTCACGTCTGATCCTAGATCTAGGATCACCTCATCCATTTCAAATTCTCCAACCTGCCCTGTGAGTCGCATCTCTCTTCCTGTTCTTGTATGTCCCATAATATTATAAATAGCACGCTGTGTACTGTTCACAGAAGAAGATGCCTGACGCTGATCTATGATGCGCTGAAGTTCTGTGATAGCTTTCTCATTTCTTACAAGTTTAAGACAACTCCGCAGGAAGGAATGTACACTTCCTATCATCTCATCCTCATCACATCTTCCCGATGTGGTAGCCTACGATGTCTGTACCAGGCTATCGCCACAAGGTGCTTGCTGCGGTATGCCCCTAGACGGCGGTACCTGTGATCCTGATTGGGTAGGATCATCAAAGGAAGCCTTAGCTTCCTGAAACGTCTGTTTGTTATTCTGCAGGTCGAGTGGTGTTGCTTTATTAGGAGCTCTGCACACCCACCCCTGACCTGTGGTCTTTTCCGTCTCCTGCGATGTCCCACTGGTAGAAACACCACTGTGAGTCACGATATTGACTCTTGGTTCTGGCTCTTCCTGCTCAGCAACAATGAGCTGGATGTTCTGGTGTACTATTGGCTTAAGTTCTCTGATCTTAGCTATCAAGGTAGGACACTCCTCTATAGTATGATCATAAGGCTTACAATAGTTACAAGTGGTAGTGGGGCTCTGGCAGTCCCTAGCATAGTGTCCTACAACTCTGTAGTTGTAGCAAGTAACTGGTCTGCGACCATGGCCAAAACCCTCTCCTCTGCCGAAACCTTCTCCTCCTGCAAAGCCTCCTCCATGGCCTCATCCTCTAAATCCTCCTCCTCGGCCACCATAAGTCGGATCCTGCTGTGGTCCTACTGCTGGACCTTGTGTCTCTAACTGGACTCTGTACAAGTCTTGCTTTGCTCCAACCATGAGATCATAGGCTCTGCAATCGTGTTCATCATGGCCTACCGACTTGCAGAAGACGCAGTATAATTTTTTAGGTGTCTGCACGTACTTCTGAAGTAGAGGGCACTGGTGAGGTAGATGTCCTCGCATTTTGCATATTTCGCACCACGGCCCGTGGGTCTATGGTAAGGGGTTTGGAGCCCCTGTCGCTATATATTCTACAAAGACCGAACAATTGTCTTTACTATGGCCTTGTGCTTTACATTTTACGCACCATATGTCTTGCGTAACCTATTTCCCTTTCTTAAGTTCATGCAACTGTAATGTGAGATTAGCCAACTATTTTTGTAAAGTTGCCATTCCTGTACTTCTCTCAGCTAGAGGTGAATCCTCTAGTTTCATCGCCATCTCCAACGCGTCATCCTACGTCTGGAGTTTCTGCTGCATTAACGGCAGTCTAATGTGAGGGAGCAGCACTGCAATAAACCATTCCTTATGCTGCTCCAGCGCGAACTCAAAACTGACTTGGTCTATAAGGACTTTGAATTTCTGATCAAAGTCCCACACCGACTCTGTAGGTAACTGCTTGATGTCTTTGAGTTTTGTAATACACTGTGACTCAGACTTAGGTTTCTTAAACTCTTTAATCATGGCGTTCTTGACCTGGAGAAGTGTCCTGGGTACTATGGTATATTTTATATACCATGTTAAGGCTCTATCTCTTAGGGTGGTGACCAACTGTACAAGTTTAAGGTTATCGTCATTGATTGCTTTAATGGTCCACATGGCTTCACAGAGAAACCAATGCTGCTCTGGGTCTTCTGCCCCTGTTCCCTTAAATACAGGTAGCTTCATATCATCCCCCATTCTATTTCTACGTGGTGGATGTTGATTTACTGTGTTACTACCACTCGGCGGTGTAGGTGGAGGTGATGTAGCGGT
>LPNX010716472.1:176610-195087 GCA_001517045.1 Pseudotsuga menziesii
ACGTGGTATTTATTTAGTACTTGATTAGAATACAGAAATTTGAAATTTCATTTAATCACTTAAAAATAAGTATGATGAGATCAATATTATTCTTGAGTCATTTTCACTCAAGGGTGATTTTAATATTTTCAGTAACCCCTAGCACTTACCAGAGCCCATACTCAACACTTATAACAGGGGGTTACAAACGTAGTGCAATTCCAGAACTCTTGCTAAACACTAAATGCTAGGATGTACTTTTACGATACACCTAGGGATACAATGGCCAAGGATCCGATGCTCCAGAGCTTATGCTCAACATCAGCATGGAATGCTCCAGAGCTTATGCCCAACATTTCCAATTATATTTTCATGTGTTCCATATCTTTATGCTCAACACAAATGTAAGTACTCATGTGCTCCAGAGCCTCTTACTCAACACAAAACATCTCATCGATCATGTGCTTCAGGTTCCACGCCCAACACAAAACATATATATACATATATCATCAACAATTGGCTTATGCCCAATATAAAAATAAAATTATCATGTTCATATGCAGTGGGGTCTTTGAACCAAAAAATAAAACATCAATATAATCATCATGATCAATAGGCTCATGCCTATAAATCGCAGGTCCAAAATTCAAGATATTACAACTTCCCTTGATGAAAAGAATGAAGAGATAGCACCATTTGATTAAGATAGCGAAAGCAATGATGATGATGATGATCCAGTGATACTCCAGATCAAGTGATGATCTAGACTTGATGCTGATCTAGTGATGTTTCAAATAAAGCGATGATCCAAACTTGATGATGATCCAGTGATGCTCTAAATCAAGTGATCAATATGGAATTATTATGGAATGTTTATAAATTGTGCATTATATATAATTATTGTATTGGTAGTTTAGATTTGTATTTCCATTATATATATATATATATATGTATGTATGTATGTATGTATGTATGTATGTATGTATGTATGTATGTATGTATGTATGTATGTATGTTAGTTTAGTTGTAGATAATAGATTAGGTTAACTAGGTTGTAAGCTTATAGTGATATATATAAAATCTTACTTCTGCACTAATCTATTTAAGTTTAAAGCATGCCTCTGCTGACAAATGGAATATGTACGTAGAGTATAAAGGCGAAAAGAATAGGTAGGTAACATATTTGAAATAAAACCTAGTTTGTAAATAACACACGTTCAACACTAAAAATACTATAGACATTAAAACTAGTGTGCAAAACCCTTGATAAACATTTATAATGAATTAAAATTACAGAAGTGAATTGATGAATAAACCCTGGTAAATATTGTTATAGAAAATATCCTACATCCTATGGTTATAATTTAAAAATGCAAACCCTAGTAAATTTTAAATAGAGAACAACACATAGGGTTAGGAAATGCAATGTAATAATTTTCCTAACATATCCAACATTTACTTCAGAAAAATGGAATAGGCAGTCTAGGGCTTCATACCTGTAACTTGAATTTCTTTTAATGGATGAAGTTGCACACTCAAATAACCAGCATTAACAATTCATAGGTAGATATGACCTCTATATTAGATGACTGAATTACTTGAGAACTACCACGTTCCACCCAACCATGATCTAGAACCATTCCTGGTTTAAATCTGAATCCCCCCAAGCTAGACTCCAACATGCAAGTAGCTTAAAGCTCCTAAGGTAGGGTTTCCTAGCTGGTATATCAGGTCTGGGTCAGTTCTCCTTTTTCCTTCCAGGAAAAATGTTCTCCAAGAAATCACTTGAGAGCACAACAGGAAGACATATGACTCCTCTAACTGATAGATCAGAACCCCAAGCCTTTCCTTGGCTTGAGGCTTTATAGCCATAATTTTCAGTCAAAGGGACAGTAAAATCAAGAAACCTTGGTTTCTTGATTAAACCTTTTTTAATTAATTTGGGTAACTTTTAATACTTTAACTTAGGAACTTTCAACTAGTTCATAGTTAGACTTTTCTAGGTATTGGACTATTTATTATCTTTAAATAATAAATAATAATGGATGGAGCTTTTCTTTCTTGCTTTCATCATTAATATTATTACTATATTTATTCTTTATAGATACCATGTATTGAATACATAATAATATAGAATTTGTTAACATTTGTATTTGGGCATCATATATCATAATCCTTAGACTTAATGACACTTCTTCATTAAGGTCAAATAGGTAGATGGTTAGGTCTACTAGGTTAGGAAAATATACATATCCTTGCATGTTGGATTCCCTCTTATAACATGGTAGTTCTTCAGTACTTGATGAGAATACAAAAATTCGAAATTTCATTTAATCACTTATAATTAAGTTTGATGAGATCAATATTTTTCTCGAGTTGTTTTCACTCGGGAATTATTAAATTATTTTTAGTAACCCCTATTGCTTACCAGAGCCCATACTCAACGCTTAAACATGGAGTTACAAACTTAGTTCAATTCTAGAGCTCTTCGATCAACACTAATGCTTGGATGTACTTATACGATACACCTAGGGATACAATGGCCAAGGATCTGATGCTTCGAAGCTTATGCTTAGCATCAACGTGGAAGGATCCAAGGCTTATGCCCAACACTTCCAATTATATTTTCATGTGTTCCAGAGCTTCTCGCTCAACACAAAACATCTCATCAATCATGTGCTTCAAGGTCCATGCCCAACACAAACAAGCATATATATATATATCATCAATAATTGGCTTACGCCCAATATCTAAAAAAATAATCATGTTCATATGTAGTGGGGTCCTCGACCCAATATATCAAAATAAACTATCAACATAACATCATAATCAATAGGCTCATGCCTATAACTGTTAGGTCCAAAATTTAGGATATTACAAAAGAATTATGCTCTCAAACCTGTTTCATTTTTTAACGAGCTTGACACATAAAAAGAACTATGCTCTCCAGGAATCTATTTCAGTTTTTAATGAGCTTGACATAGAATAGAAACTATGCTCACCAACCTGTTTCATTTTTGAATGAGCTTGACGCAAAAAAAGAACTATGCTTGTAGGCATCTGTTTCATTTTTGAACGAGCTTGACACAGAAAAAGAACTATGCTCACAAACCTGCTCCTACCCAACATGATATCCAAAGGTTGGTAGGTTTCCCCCATTACATAAAAGCTAGTGTCTTAACTCCAGTATGATGTAGATATACTAGAGCCATGTCCCCCATTTTACCTATGATGGGAAAAATCTAACTAGAAGAAGGGGAAGGAATCACAAGAACATGTGGCACATTCAGGGTAGTTTGATGACTAGGAGTAATGTGATGGTCAGGTGTAACAAAGGAAAGTTGATCAATGGTCACAATCTTCCCATCATGGGGAAAATGCATCACTCTAAAGAGTGTGGACACTACATCCTTCATGGTGTAAACATAATCATGTCCAAGGAGCAGATTGAAATCTAAAGGACCTTGGACCACCATAAGATCAATACATATAGTTTTCCCTCCTAATGTAATAGGAAAATGAGGAAGGATCCCTAAAGGTGCAGTAGGTATGCAATTAAAATCTAGTATCTAATCGATGGTTGGCACAAGCTGAGGACAACCAAAATATTTCCAAGTACTTGAGGATAGAATGGTAACATAACCCCCTTCGCCAACAATAGTGTGAAGGATCCTCCTAGTGGTAACGTTCACAACTATCTGGAAAGGAACACTCGAATGAAGACGAAACTCTATTAGGTTACTCCAGTCAAAGGAAATAGCCTCAATACTTGGAGAGGGTTCTGTCGAAGAGACAAAATTTCCTCTTGTCAAGAATAATCAGAATGAAGCACAAAAAATTCAGCAGGGTTTAGTTCATTCTATATTGAAAGAGAAGAACAAGTCGAATATTTGGTCAAAGTGACTACTTTAGTCTTAACACTCTCTAATGAAAGAGTGGGATCGGGTGGAGATGATTTCAACTCAACCAATTTAACTTCACTCTTCAAAGGAAGAATGGTATCAACCATCTATGAATCCGAATTGACCACTTGGAATTCTCTCTTGGAAAGAAGAGTGGGATTGACCACGGATGAAACCAAATCGACCACTTGGTCAACCAGTGGGGGTTCAAGAGAAAACTTACGATAACCTATTGGAAGTGTTGATGAGAAATAGTAATATCTTCCAACAACTTGTAAGCTTCATCCATGAGAGGACAGAGGTAAGTAAAGTGCATGTCTTTATAGAGCAAGCACGGATTTCTAACTTTACCCTTTTGAATCTTAACCAATGAGTCACTAGTTGAGGGGGGATCATCAATATGATGACCAGAGGCCGAATATGACATCGGTTGTTAGGAAACCTTAGAACACTCTTCTAAAACTAGGGCTATACCATGACAATATTTAAGAATATGATCACCCTTGCAAATCCTGCAAGGGAATTTGGGCTTACACGATTTTTGGGTGTGCAGACCAACACTCTCCACACTGAGAGGAGTAATTGGTTGAGACTCGGTTTTCTGTTTGTTTTTCTTCTTCTTAATCTTCCTTTTCTTCTTCTTCTTATCCACCTGACTACTAGTACTACAACTTTCAACAGGAAAAGAGGGAGAAAGGGCAGAAGACACATCAAGCAAACAAGGAGAGCGATCAACATGAGGTTGATTCTCTCACAATGAAGGATTAGGATCTGAAGTAATCGATGTACATGGGATAACTGGACTGGAGAATAACCAAAAAGGTAATCCAATAGCCAATCCAAGAAGAATTAACATAGCCATGAGAGGAGGACCAACATCCCTAGTATGGTTGCCACTTTTGTTAGCCAGAAATATGCACCTCCTACGGAAAGGAGTAGGTTCCTTAGTCTGAATGGTTTAGATCTAGAACAAAACATGAACACCAAATGTTAAACTTCCCCCAGATCTGGTTAATCACATGAATGAAATTCCATGATACTTCTCTCAAAGGTTTTCCTAGCTATCCTCGCAGAAGAACCTGTAAAATATGGAAAACAGCAAGAGAAACATGATAGAATACAATATAATCAACTAGATCTATGCTTGTGGCCAAGGAATGAAGAAATATATACACATGAAACAGTAAATATGGGAAATAAAAGACATTTTTTATTAGAAATTATTGGAGACACTACAACCTTTATGCCTTGGTGTTGAGAGTTCCTTCCAATAAATCCTTGCCTCTAAATTCACCTAGCCTCCAATAGCTCAAGAATTATTTTGGTAGAGTGTGGGTATGCAACACAATTCTTCCTCCTCCTTTGCATGGGGGATGGCTCAGTATTTAAAGGCATTGGAGGATAGGTATGGTTGAGGATCTTATGGGTGAGGTGGAAGGGAGATCCAAAAAGGGAGGATCTTGAGCTCCAGCTGGTCCTAAACCATAGGGATGAGGCTCCACGAAGGAAAGTTTCGAGAATCCTCTCGAAACTTCTCTTTTTTCCTTGAAAACTCGAGCACCACTCCTCCAATGAAGAAAAAAGGCAGTGTTAAGGGGGTAACGCTTCTTACAGTAAGCCTAGAAGCAGTAGCACCACTCTTTGCTAATGTATCAGGAGCATTACCGACTTGGGTAATGCTTATTGTTAATGGAAAATATTAGAAGATCGAGGATCCAACTTAATTAGTATCACACAATTAGTAAACATCGAAACTGAACTTTATGCTAGTTGACGGATAGGTATGAGGACATGCTTAAAATGGCCTAGTCAAATGGGGAAAACAACATTTCACATAGTAAGTAATAATTAGATACCCCACCATTCAGTTCCATGCATTATGGCTGATTATGGCGAGCAAGGGGACCTTTACCCAATCTTTTATTATTCACTACCTTGATTTAGAGAAAACGCTCATTCCAGTAACCCATTTAACCATTACCTAACTGAAATATAATTTCACTCATGTTTTTTTACATATATCACTACCGCATCTCAATGATCATTCCTTATATGTTCATAAGGAGTTGGCTAATCTCTAGGCCATTTGCACCTTTTTAGGCAAGTTTGGTCAGAATTCGGCAACACGACTTGTTGTTGAAAATGATATTTCCAATGATAAAATTTCAATTTTTATTGCATAAATGAATTCAGGACCCTCAATTACCCTTGGGGCACCTATATTATGCAATTCCAATCACTAAAAACTACCCTTTGAACAATTTTCGTCGGATTTTCGCCAGAAAACTCGCCGGATTTTAGGTACAAATGGTCTAGAGTTTAGCTTACTATTGTTCATAATTGTATAAAAATATTTACAATCATTCTAATTCTTTTATAATGGATTTCACTCTCCCTTTTCATGAATTAGTTATATTTATTCTCCATTTTTAAAACGAAGAGTGATTTCTCTTTGAACAAGTAGCCTAACCCTATTTATATAAACAAGTTTTATTTTAATTTTTGCTTTTAATATATATACAATTGGGTAGTAAAATATCTAATTCTCCTTTTATGATTGGTGTACCAGTTTATTTATCTATATGTGCAAACATATTTCAAAATATATTTATTGTATAAGTGATTCGTAGTAAAACTTATTTCAATCCCATGAGGAGATTTAAACATATTCCTTAGATAACTTTACTATAATTAGAATACTCCCTTATAGTAATAAAATTTAACATAATACCTTAACCTCAATCAAGATCATTTAGTAACAAATATATTTCTGCTAATTGATGGGACACAAGAGCTCATAACTTGCTTGGGTCATTTAGCTACTAACTTTGGTTAGAAAGAAACCTAAACCTTTAGGTGATCAAGTAAGAATTAACAATTAACTCTTATTTAGGTGTTTATAAAACCAATATGATTCTCCCTCTCCCTAGTGGATTCATCCCCCAATTCATTCATTCAAGTCAAGCCCTTAGTCTCCTAAGCCTACTAAAAAAATTCACAACTTTAGAAAAATAAAAAACATTACTTACAGTGTTTTTACTGACCTTGAACTTTTCGTCGAAAAGTTGTACATTTGCATTTACCTTATATTTTTCTGTTACAAAAGAATAGTATTAGCATAGAAATGTTTCAACTAAATTTATATATAAAATGGAAACTACTCATTTTCATTATTAAGGTGTTAGTGTAAGTTGTTATTTATTATATTTATTAATATTATAATTTTATAATTTAAATGTTGTGGCATTTAAGGCATGGTTAAATTTATATATGAAATGGAAACTATTCATTTTTCATTATTGAAATGTTAGGGATAAGGGATTGTTTATGATCTTGAAGGATATAAATAGTTTGAATTTGCTTACATAACTATAAATAAGAAGGTGGAGGTATTAGAGAGACCAAATATTTAATAATTCTGATACTGTATTGGACTACTAAGTCTTTGTCGAGAAAAAATATGTTGGATACAAAACATGAGTGTAACAAACTCTTATTGCAAATCAATGAGTTAGACAATATGGTGGATCTCCTTATCAAGGAAACCACATGCAAGGAGTGTGAACAGTGTTGTTATGGATTAGGTACATGTTGTTTATGATGTTTCTAATGAAGATTTGGATTACGAGTTTCTTAGGTTCCTATGGTATTTCTTCTTTTCACTGTTACCTTATTAATGATCAATTGTTTATCAACCTGTTGGGTAGTTTTTATAGGGTGCCTCACACTTTTAGTACCAACTTTGAGAAACTCAAGTCTATAGATAGTCTAATTTCCCTTTGTTTGTTTTTATAGGTTATCTCAAACTTTTAATATCAACTTTGAGAAACTCAAGTCTATACATGGTCTAATTTCCCATTAGAGACAACTATTTTGTTTTTATTGTAATATTTTTTAAATACAAATTGTAAATATTCAAAATAAAAATAATAACAATAATTAAATAATAAATTTGATAAACTTAAAAAAAATATAACATGTTTTTTAACTTCTTATCTATAATTCAATCTCTACTTTATCTACATCTATTGCCTTAAAATAAAATTTCAATAGTAACCTATATCGAGGAAATCAAACATTAAATGTAATCTAGACTCCACTCTAAATCAAGGACATATGAGATTGAATGGGGGCACTCATTAATGCCAAGTTGATCAGATGGAAATTATGAAATTGAATGGTGTACCCCATTTAAATGTGGCACTCTCCAATGCAATGATGATATGGGTAGTTACTCTACTCCAAATTGGTATATCGACTCCACTATGGGTAGTTACTTTTGCATGCCTCACTCATTACTCTATTCCAAATTGATGTGTGTGGGTTTAAGAAAAATTCACTTGATGAATTCCATTCCAAGTGTGGGTAAGTTAGGAGATGTTTCTAGAAATGTTTATGATTACATCCTTTGTAGTTGTGATTGAATTGTAAGGCGTTGGTGTTGGGAGAGCCATCCTAGGGTTGTATATATTTCAAAATTTGACATGGATTATATAATTTCATAACCATGCTTAGTTTCTTCTTTGGATCTAGATTTTTATCCTTAGGCTCTATCGTGTTTGAAAGAATTAGCATATTTTACTAGCATGTCATAGTTTTCTCTTGTTTCTCATTAACTCTTGGACTTATAATTTTATAACAATTGCGGAGGTCATATTGTGCCGGTTGGTTTCCTTTGTTGAAAATTGGTGATAGAAAAACAAAGATACAATTTGGAAAAGGAATTGCAATAGTACACATTTTCTCTGTGTGATTTAAAGGAAATTCAAAGTGTAGAAACCCTCCCAGGGCTCTAGCTATTACTATTTATCATTCAGGATTTCTTTTAAGTTTTGCATTATATATCACAACATTTACCACAATAATTTCTTAGAAAGGAAAAATCAACAAACATAAAACAATTAAATATAAATGAACCGCATTGCGATGGTTGTCCAGCAGTCGATGAAGATTTGTGGAATTTTCGTTGCTCCAATCCAGTCCCATGATCCTATTGAAGGTATCGACTAACCCCTCAGTTGACCTCCCTACCATAATGAGAGTAATATTCTTCCTCTCAAACCGTAGAGCAATAGGGGTAGTAGGGAACACACACTAGAAAAGGTTTAGAAATGAGTTCCCCCTCACCAAAACCTTTCATTCCAAACTCACATAGATCGCCCATTAAAACTCAATCATCATTACGACATTCATCCAGAACTAGGGAGTTCTCCCATTCTCTTACTTTCCCCTTTCTTAAATAGAATAATATCCTACGACACATGTCGTTCCATGAAAAATTACCATTTTTATGCAATTTCCCGTTATTATTATTCACCCATCCATGTGTCATTCTCCCATGAGAGTACACATCTATCCCACAGTTTTCTCCTAGATGTTCCCTTATGCTATGATTTCAATCCCTAGATTAGTGGGTGCAAGTGAAGTTAACTCTATGCGGTTTCCAAGTCCAAATTTTCTCCATATCCAATATTCCCATTTACTTAATTATAATAAATCATTTTATGCACAAATATATTGATGCATAACTATGTCTAAAGCATGATATTTACATACATTATTCTCCCAAAAAGGTCTAGGTACCAAAACTATGGGCTCTTCTGAAAATAGCTTCCTCTTTCTATTGTGCGGGGAATTCATGTAGTGGTGTAGGAATTGTTACCTTGCACTTATCCTCTACATTCTATGTGAGACTAATGTAATTGAGGAGTAATATCATCCTTACTGCGCACCCCTCAACAACCTCGTACGTGACCAAGTCGTTATGGTCTCAGTCGTACGACATCACGCCACCCAAGCAAAGCTAGAAAGGATTTCCACTCATGCATGGATTTCTATTGGGAGCCAAAAATCGGTTGTCGTACCCCCATGTGTTTTTTTCTTGTCCTCTATGACCCCCTTTTTATCCCTTTGTGAGTCAGTCAATAAATTGTCTTACCTACCACTGCACACACACTTGGAGCATATATTAGTAGTATTGTTCAAAAATCCATAATAAGATATTTGATTTCATTTGTTTCCATTCATTAAAAACATCCTTAACTCATCTATTTAATTCATAAGAAAATTATTTCTAATTCATTCAAGCTAATGCAACAATCATCATATTCGTTCACAGGTGCTAGTTAATCCATAACATGATTAAAGAGAAATAATAATATTTTATTCATATGTGCTAGTCCATCTTTATTTTTGTTCAAGGTAACCACATTTATTTTAGATTATCACTCTGGGTAACTTTCAACGAGTTTCCTCAAAGTTTATCAAACAAACTCGGTCGAAGACAAGCATTACACAAAGACCCCTACATATATTTCATAAAGAGGCATTGGATGTTCAATGTAATGCCACAAACTCCAAATTAAAGTCAATATAGTTGCATGAATATTGAAAATGAAAACAAAAGGTTGAGAACAAGATTCATGATGATTGGGCCATGGAGATTACATCACAACTATTGGCTGAAATGGATGTGAAGCATGACTTCAATACTTCCATGAATATTTCTTGTGTGAAATATATGTAACTAGAATCATTGGGTTCTTTGAAATTTGAGGCTTAGCTGAAATGGATGTGAAGCATGAATTGAATACTTCCATGAATATTTTTGTGTGAAATATATGTAACTAGAATCATGGGGGTCTTTGAAATTTGAGGCTTATTGTGTTATAATTCATCTAGGTTTCCTACATGACTTTATATATCCCCTTGCATTGTTTATAGAAAATGAAAAGGATATTTTATCTCAAGATTTTAAAGGAAATGTATATGTCATGAGGAGCATGAGTCTTAGGTGATGAAATTTTATGTAAATGATATGATGTGAAACTAATAATTATTATTAATTCTACTGGAAAAATACTTTATTGATTATTTTATTATTTTTATTATTTTTATTATTTTTGATAGAAAAGTCAAGAATAAAACATTTTGTAATAAAAACATTTTTATTGAATAAAATATGTTGAAGGGGGACAAAAGTGGATATAGTTGTTTAAGAGTGTTTTTTGATCCACAAGAGAAAAAAGACAAGTGACAAAAACCAACGAGTGAGAACTCAAGATGCAAGAGGCATCATCCCCAATAATCAGGTCACAACTCCTAGTTGAGTGTGAAAGAGCAGAAGGCTCATAAATGACCAAATCCTAGGAAAAATAGTATGTGTTAGTATGCCCATGAGAAGCAAGAGGCTAGAATTGGACAGGGATTAACATCTTTGAATGAAAGAGATGTTGCATTGAAATATTTTTCTCTTATGGTTCAACGAAAAGACTCGGGGGTTCTGGAGCAAGTAGCTTAGCTACTCAGGGAGTTGGTTGGGAGGAACAAATTCTCTACTTTTGTTTTCCCAGCATTAGTTCCAGGCTCTTATTTTGTTTCTTATGATTGATTTCAGTTATTGTAGGAAGTGTATTTTAATGTTGAATCACAACTATACTTCTAGGTAGTAGTGTTTATGCATTTATGTAGAACAAATACCCACATTTTTCTGTACTATATCAGATTTGTACAATGTTAGATTATTTCTTAATGGATCTAAGGTCAAACAGTCATACACGCATCAAGGATTTCTAGTAATGTTACCACTATAGTAATTAATATTTTTTTCTAAGCATAATTATGTAGATCTGGCTGTTGTTGAATTGTTATGGTTTCAAATCCAATACTCATTCTTAAACTATTTAGATGTCTATGAATTATTATTGTTAAATTAATTTCATAATGTATTATGAAATAGACCTAGTTAATGGTTACGATCAAGGTAAATAGGAATAACTGGTTTATATAAAATTTACAGTCACAATATAAGAACATTCATGATCGAACATTACAGTCATTCCTCTGCATAAACTTAATCTGAAATGTTATCAGCTAGATAGTTTTGTTATCACTATAAGTCACGTTTATCTAGAAATATATAATTTATTATATTAACATCTCGCCTCATAAAATTTTGTACAATCAATAATGTTCAGATCAAGATCTTGGGAAATCATCACTTAAATTATTTTCACTTATTCAATTAACCAATTACGGATCTAAGAATATCTTATCAATCATTACTTTATGAGTTAAATCGTCATATTTTATGGGAACCATTGTAATCCACATTACAGTTTAAATCAAGATGCCCTAACTATTCACAACAATGAATCTTTCTTCCCATGCCTGGTAATAATCCCATTATAGATGGTCGCCAAGAGGTAATCAAGTATAGTAATCATATCTAAAAAGAATTTTACCAACTTACTCAAGAAGTAAGCCCATCAAAGGATGGACATATTTGTTTGAAACAAAGAAGTGTACGAGTATATCTATGATTTAATTCATTACCAAATTCCTATCAAAACTGCAAATCATCCCTTAGAGTGGATCAACAACTTCAAATCTCTTAAAGTTTAGAAAGACATTTTGTGGAAGCATGTTTCCACAAAAGGGTTAAAATGCAACCCGCAATTCACAATCTGCATTGCAGAATGTTAATTGTGGAGGGTTAATTCTAAAATGGTTAAAATATAACCCTTAATTTGCAATCCATATTGCGAAAGGTTAATTACAAAGGGTTAACTCTAAAAAGTTAAAAATACAACCCGAAATCCACGATCCACATTGCAGAAGGTTAATTGTGGACGGTTAACTCTAAAAAGTTAAAAATAGAACCCGCAATCCGCAATTCACATTTTGGAAAGTTAATTGTGGAGGGTTAGTTATAAAAGGATAAAAATATGTTCCGCAATCCCCAATTCACATTGCGAAAGGTCAATTGCTTAGGGATAATTTATAAAAAGTTAAAATACGTTATGAAATACACAATATGCAATTGCGAGAGGTTAATTGCAGAGGGTTACTTTCTAAAAGTTTAGAGTACAACCCGCAATCTGCAATTCACATTGCAGATGGATAATTGCGGAGGGTTGTTTCTAAAATTTTAAAGTACAACCCGCAACTTGCTACCCGTATTGCAGATGGACAATTGCAGAGTGATTTTTTCTAAAAAGGTTAAAATGTAACCCATAATCCTCAATCCGTATTGCAGAAGGATAATTGTGGGAGAATAATTCTAAAATGTTAAAAAATACATCTGTAGTCTGCAATAAAAAATTGTGAAAGGAGCATTGTGGAAGGTAAAATGTAGAAGAAGATTATAAAATCTTAAAAGTTACACCCGCACTACCCAATCTGCATTGCGGAAGGATCGTTGCGGAATACTAATTACGGAAGGTAAAATGCCGAAGAAAAATTAAAAAATGTTAAAAATTACACTCGCAATCCACAGGCGGAAGAATCGTTGTGGAAATCTATTTGCGGAAGGTCAATATTGATTGTAGTTTAATTAAGTCCCGCAAACCGCAATATAAAATTACGGAAAGGTCCTTGCGAAAGGAAAACTAGTGGAGTGATCATTGCAGAATGATCATTTCGTAAGGAACATTGCAAAAGACACACTTGCAAAATGGTCATTGCAGAATAATTAATGTGGAAAGGACAATAAACTTAGAAAAACATGATTAAACAGAAAAGCGATTTGAAAACTAATTTTTCAAAATTGGATTTTGAGTTGAGGAAAGGTTGACCAAACATTTAATGCGAATATTGTGCAATAAACTCCCAAGGTTAAATAATGCCCTGTTATAATTAGGGATTTTAATCAGGTGTTTTTAGATATATGTTATAGATTTTTTTAAATTATTTATGAATTTTTTAGGCATGTTACACAATGATGGTGTACTAAATGAATGAAGAAAACAAAGCAATAAGTAAAAGTATGTATATTCCTAGATTGGAAATGATACTAAATGATATTCTTATGTTTTTATTTTATTTTATTTTGTCCTATATATTATTATTATATAAAATAGGAACACAAAATTCTACAAGAAAGGAATTTGAGTTCTTTTATATATCTTTGTATTACTACCTTAAATGGTTTTACCAAAGGTTTTTTTAAGTAGTGCATGTTACGAAAAAATGAACTACTCAACTACTACTTTCACACACATACATAAATGTTGTAATTTTTTTCAAGAGGATCCTTGTTTTCTATCGTATACGTCTAATCTTAATAATTTGAATTATATTTAGAAATTTAAAATTAAGAGATTACCAATAATGATGTAAGGACTTGTCCATGAACTTAATTCATATTTTAATAATCTAACACTTTGTTTGTTTCAAATGGATTTGTTTCATTTCAACTAATCTAAATTTATGTTATAATTAAATTTATGTTATAATTAAATCTATTTTATATATTTATGATTCGGTTTAGTTTCACTTTATCCTATTTTTTACAATTTACAGGTTTTAGGTTCTTACAACAACATATAACTCACTAATTTCAACATATATATCAATTACAATCTTTTGAAGTACTAAGTGGAAATTAGTTATAGAAAATAGTTATGGAGTATTAGTTTGTCTTTGTAATATTAGTTTTGTTCTTGCAAGCTCTCATAACTAGAAAATTCAACTCCCCAAATATATTTTCCACCTTTCCATCTAAAAACAACTTAGTTGGCTCCCTAGCTCCAAGAAACAACATTTCTTGGAACCATAGGCCCAAAACATGAGTACAATAATTATTTCAACCAATCCAATGTAATTTCCCAAATCACCAAAAAAAAATAGACCTCCTTTGTTGAATATCCAAAATATCTCACCCCAAATCATTTCCATCTCCCTTCCTATCTCCTTTCTCCCACCTCCTTTCCTTTTCCCTCACTTTTACTACCCTTTTCCCCATTATTAAATGTTTCAACTCCTTCCTTATCTACTATGTGAGGAACACTAATTCCCTTTAATTCCTTCCTTATCTACTATGTCAACCACAATAATTTCCTTTAATTCCTTAGATACAGGTGGTTATGTGCTAAAATAACTAGTTAAAAGAAATGACATCGATTAATTTTACATTTATTTGATAGACAAACATAACATAGTTTAATTAATATAATTCGAAGATAAATTTTGACATAGCATAATCATTATTCAATTAGTACAACTTCCTCATTAATTTATTTCCAAAAAGAATGATACATAAAGAAATATAATTTATTTAACTTTTACCATATCCATAGTAAAACCATAATTCTAATTAAAACTCAATTAATTATTATTTATTAACTAAATTTAATACTCCATTTTAAACTTTCAATAATCATCCATGAAACTATTACCATATTCAACAATTGAACCTTAACTATAATGTAAATTTAAATTAATATTTATTAATCAAGTGAATAATAATATTAAGAGTAATTAACTCTCAATTAAAATTTATTAATCAACATTTAAAATTATTAAGCCTTAATTAATATTTATTTATTTAATTCTTAAACAATCCTTTAAATTTGAATTATCATTTCTTGATTTAGACCACATTCAACACTACGACTAAGTAATTATAATTAACTTAATTAGTATTTATTTAATGATGACTATAATCACGTAATAACCTTACTCACAATAAAACCTTTCATTAATAACTTAACTTAAATGTATCAATTCATAACTAAATAAGTAGTTATAATTATGATGTAATTAGTCATAATCACAATGCATCAAAGTTCAGTTATAATAGTATGATAGATAATTCATATATATATATATATATATATATACGAGTTATGTAAGCATAACTACTCCTTACATACTTTGTGTAGGTACATTAGTAATCCTTGTTAGAATATAATCCGTAGGGATTATTGTAAATAAATAAATAAATAAATCTGAATAGTAGGAAGCCGAAAAGGCTGGGCGGAAGGTGAAACACAACCGTCATATCATTTGTATAAATATATGCATTTGCATTGGAATAATAACGAATCGGGATTTATACCTAACAAGTGGTAGCAGAGCTTGGCTGCCTGCCATAACTCCTGCCTGGCTGCATTTCAGTCCTGGCATTCTGCCTGCTCCGTCAGTCTGCCAGTCGCATGCATTGTATGCGTTACTCCTCCTTCTGTGTGCATTTATTCTCTGCTAAAACGTTTGAATTAGCTTAACCCTAATTTTTTAGAACTGTGCATTGGAGTTGCGACTTCCATTTGTCTTTGTGGCTGGTATTTTGTTGTGTATTTGGCTGTGTGTTCAGCCATTCCCCATTTTCCTAGTCCTCCCATCCTTCTCTGTTTGATAGTTGATGAGAAAGAGAATGTTGTGCGTGAATATTGTGGAGTAAACCCTAATTTGCATTCTGGTCAAATATACTCTTTGTGTGCTGAGCATTTTTTCTTCTATGCTTGAGGCCATATTCTTGCCATTGTAAGCGTAGTAATGGTAGCGTCTCCATCTCAACCATCAGTTCCCTGGTCTATTCCATTTCCTTTGACAGCGCTTTGATGCACCTTATCAACTGCAATTACTGCTGCGTTGAGTATATCTCCTCCATATACTGCTGCGAGCTATATTGAATCTATATGCTTTTTGAGACTGCAATTACTGCGTTGAGTATATCTCCTCCAACTCGTGAAGAGACCACCGTAACGATTGATTGCGTGAATCGTGACTACGTTGAAGTGTAGACCGGTGAGAAGACAGTCATGTTGAAGGCTGCGTTGGAGTTGGGAGAGCGTGGAGTGCGACTGTGCTGATAAGCTGCGACCTGTGATTGCAGTGAGACTGCATTGAGAAAGAATACCAGCGTTGGAGGAGTCGTGGGGGCTACCTACGTGAAGAATGTTCTCTGTAAGAATGTGGAGGTAAGGATGTAATGAGTATCTGTGTGGAGACTGCATAAAACCTAAATTTACCCTAGATTCTGCGTGAAGTTTGAAGTGAAATATTTCCATATTTATGAATGGTGTGGCTGCTATATATATGTTGCGTGTAGTATGAGCCTGTATTAATAAATTTTAAGGTGGAGCTTGTTTCTATTGAAGCCTGAGAATAAGAGTGGACATGCTACGGTGGTTGTTTCCTCAAAGCGAATCGATTCCATCCGTTCTAGCTAGCACTTGGCTGCCCTCATCATGCCTGGATTCCCCATTTTCCTTTTTGGCACAAAAGAAACACTAACACCGAGTTCCATATTTAGTTCTGTTGTAATGATTTTCCATTTTGTCTCAAGATCGTTGGAGCTCTGGGTTTGTGCTTGCCTGGTTACTGACAAGCATATTAGAGATTTCAAGTAGATATTTGTAGTGGGTTATTTGAAGGCTTGTGGTGTGTAATTTCTTTTGATTGACCAGGTTCTACAAGTTTGGTGGTTCTGTTGAAATTGCAGAAGGAATTGGCTCGGCCTGTAAGTAGCAGGAATTTCCAGCATAGACTGAAGGATTTCTACTCTCAATGGTCAAAGGTTTACGGGTTATGGACAATTTAGTTTTGTTATGAAGAAATTGTCCACAAATTGGTATATATAAAAGAGGATTCAGAATAGTTGTGAACTACTACAAGTGCAGCGAACTCAATTGTTTGAGTATTCTACAAGTTTGTCCAAAGATAATGTATTGAGGTATTATTGTAATTTTTTATAAGAAGATTTGAATTGTCCATGTAAACAACACTCTAAAGTAAAATTACATGGAGATGCGTTGAAAGCATTCAAATCCTTGTGTTTCCTCTCTACGTGGGATATATTTATGAATCCACTACCTAAGCTGTTGGCTAAGCTGTTGTACTATGAAGGCTGTTGGCTGAATATTCACACCATTACCAATTGTATAAAGACCCTGAAGGATGCGAATTGGTGTTGAATTTCTTCTCCCTGAATTGCTGCGAATTGAAGCTGCGATACTATCATTGTATCACTTTAAAACCTGAAGTTGAGATTGTAAATCACCTTAGCAAAGACGGTAGACCTGCAAGGCTATTATTTTTCTATTTCTCTTTGTCATATCAAGTTCATTATTGTAAATTACACTAACAGTTGTAAAAGATGCAATCTTTGGCATCAATAGTTGGTGCCACTCTCTCGGGCAAAGATCATTCCAAAGGAGAAAACAGCAAGAGAGGCAGAGGAAGAAGAAACTTCGGAGGCAGAGGGGGCAGAAACAACTCCAGAAAAAGATCAGATTTGCAGTGCAAGCGTTGTGGAAAGACTCGACACACATCAGATCAGTGTTGGGATTCATGGGACTCCATCAAAGACAAGCATAACCAGAAGAAAGATGACAATAAAAATCAAGATGCTAGTAAATCTTCTGATTCTGCTCATTGTATTATTGCACATTATAATCTTGGAATTAATGAAATGACTTCAATTTCATCTTACAAAGATTGTTGGCTACTTGATACTGGTGCAACATCACACATGACATTTAGAAAAAACTGTTTTGAAGAATTGAATGAAACAATTGATGGCATAGTTTACTTTGCAGATAAGTCAAGTATTAAACTAAAGGGAATGGGAACCATTCGACTGAAGATGCCTGGATTCCCTGATTTCTTGTTTAAGTATGTTCTCTATCTTCCAGAGTTGTAGAAAAGCCTGTTTTCCTTGGTGGAGATTCGACAGCGAGGCCATTCCATCCACATGTTTGATGGAATCGTGGAAATAAGAAATTCCTCTGACAACCAAGTCATCATGACTGGATACGAAGATGGGAAGCTGCTGAAGCTAAAGGGTTCATCTGCAAGAGTTCAGAACTATGCC
>LPNX010716472.1:197922-233607 GCA_001517045.1 Pseudotsuga menziesii
TCGTTCCACAAATGATCAAACTGCAGACATCTTCACCAAAGCGCTTGGACGAGAAAAGTTTGAAAGATTCAGAAACATGCTCGGACTTACAAACACCCCTTCGGATTAAGAGGGGGATTGTTAGAATATAATCCATAGGGATTATTGTAAATAAATAAATAAATCTGAATAGTAGGAAGCCGAAAAGGCTGGGCAGAAGGTGAAACACAACCGTCATATCATTTTTATAAATATATGCATTGGCATTGGAATAATAACGAATCGGGAGTTATACCTAACAATCCTCAACTAACATTTAACGCATAATCACACAAGTTTTATCCACCGACACATATGTAAATACAAATTTGTGATTCCTAACAATTTACTAACTTAGATCATAATAACCTATGAAAACCACACATTGTATTTAGTTTCCATACCAGAATCAATCAAAGGTTTTCAACACAGACATTATTAATTAAGTTTCTCTCTATAACTTCAAAGGAATTTCTATCTACCTATTTCATTCTATCTAATTCACAACCAACTTCCACATCCTATCTTTCCTTTTCTAGAATGGGCCTAGAGCATCAACTAAATTGACGAAACTCTAGATAGAACCTATAAGCAGAAGTGTTAACTACATCGAGTAAGCTTCCCTTGCAGGAACCTACTAGTCATCATCAAAGACATTAGGGAGCGTGCCATAGCAAAACCCTCCCATGGATAATGGTTTCAGAGGATAAATGGTGGGCAATGTCTCCACCACTTCTAATGGAAGGGGGACTATGTCAACATCGGCATTGTGACTATGTTGCGACTATTGTACTCAATTTTTGTCATCGAATAACCAAATTGGGAAGTTGAGTTTCCTAGAACCCTACACCTGCCCACTCATTATGATAATAAACCAATACTCTAATGTCCCCAAAAATCAAAAATAATTTTTTTTTATAGGCTAGTAAAAACTAGCTAGACAGAACATTATTCACTTGCGGAACTATGTCGTACACTTCATGTACCACTGTTTATTTGTAAGATATCCTTACGTTCTATCTTTTACTTTCAGTCATTATTTCCAATGTATTTTACTTAGGATATCGTACTGATGTTTACTGCTTAGTATTATGTTTATACTTTTGTTGCTTATGTGTCATCACTGGATTAAATGCTTCGTCCTTTCTGCATAGTCGCACTTGTTAATTATAAAGTCCTAACTTAACTTTGTTTGTGGAAACAAAGTGGGCGGAGTGGCGGGACTCACTCTCCCATGACGGTTGAGAGGTAAAAGTGTTTACTTGTTCGCAAGCTTACTTAGTTCTCTGAACTAAGGCACCTATTTTACGTCATATACAGTTCATATTTGGCGATGGGATCTTGTTTAAAGAGTACAGAAAGTATTGATCTTAAATAAAATACTGCGGGTTGACTTTGGTTCGTTGTCGACTCAGAATTATAACCAGGTATAAATCCTATTCTCGTCAATTTATCTATCACTGCTAAATTTCATGTACAGTACTTATGATTCCTTATGGTCTTGTAACTCTTCATTTTACATCTTGGTATTAACTATGTTTTATGTTTATTTTATTAAAAACTATTAACATATCTTGTGTTTTCTATGTACAAGTTATTATCTCAGGCTAGATTCATATCTTGGTTTTCTTATGAGAGTCAAATGTTTAACATGGCATATTCCATATGCCAGGTTCACTAAGCATTAAGCTTAGGGCTTATTTGCATTGTATTAAGTTAATGCTTTAACCTATGGTGTATATATTATATTAATATATAAGTCTTTTGGTTGACTTATGGATAGCGTAGACCATACATGGACTATACACTTAAACCTTATCATAGCATGGTACTAAACCTTACTATAACATAGCCATTGTAATGGTACATGGTGATATTCTTTGGGGTGGCGATATTGTAATGGTACATGGTGATATGGTTTCGGCCTTATATGATGGGGTTTAATGATTATATGGAAAAGGAGACCATTACCAAATCGACATCACCAAACTATACCATAGTGGGTTTTGGATTTGGTGGTGGAACCAGCTGGTGCCATTAATGCACCTTGGTTTTCATGGAAGCCTTCCCTTAGGCTTGGCTCATGATGGTTTATGCATTTCATTTGTCATTTGGGGTTTTCCTTGGCTCTGCACGGAGGTTAATGGAGGTGACCTCCATGGCCACGAAGGTAATGGATCGTTTGGCTTCAAAGTATTTCAATGGTTTGGCATTGATGCATTTAAACATTGTCATACTTTTCACCTCGTTTGTGGATGGTTACAGGTGCTGGGGTGTGTGGAGAGTATCGTGGTTGAAAGCTCATCGTTGGTTCCTGTCTGATGCCAATGGTGTAAGACAAGCCTGCCAACAAGCCAATGCTTGTTATATCTCAGCCTAACTGTGTTATGTCTTCATTTTTTGGTATTGGGGTTTTACTGTGTTGATTTGAATTCACCTTTGGGCTTGTAAAGAAAAAAACTTGGGTTTTAAAAGTATTAATCATCTTAAGCCATGGAGCGAATTTTTAAGACATTCGGTGCTGTGTATGCATTTATGTTTGGGTTTGTAAATCGTATATGGATTTTGCTTTTGAGCCATGGGATGCACCATTGTTTGCAATGAAGCCACAGCCCATTGGGATGCTTGAGTGGAGTTCGTTTTGGCATTTAAAGGGCCTGTGTGGAGAGATGGTGATGATGGCAATACTGTGCAATGTAAATACTATTCGTTTTAATGATATGGCCATTATTATTTTGCTTACTGTGTGTGGAATGTGTATTCTACGGTAATGGTTTATTAGTATGGTTTTACGAACAGGCAAATTCCTTCGTTTTGGTCTATGTGTTGAGTATTTATAAGGTGTTGTAATGGTGAACAACATGGGTTGAAGACGAAGCCATAAATGGCTTGATCCTTTCCCATTGTGGCTGCGATAGCTCTGATATATTTCGTTACTGTTTGTATCTCAATTATTAGTTTATGGGGTAAATTGTTAACATAGTAGTTTTCATTTAAATAAACCATACTATGTATTTTTATTTGGCATTGTCATGACTTGGGCGAATGTTGTACATGGTTTTCAAATGGTCATTTACTATGTATGATTTCAAGGTTTATTATATAATGTGGATTTATAAATGCTAAGGGTGCAAGCCCATGATGGCCTTCGTCGTTGTTGGTTTAGACTCTTAAATGGACTCTATGTAATAATTGATTTGGTTGAGGCCGTGCTTACATCATTGGGAAGAAACCCAGGGTCTTACAACCTCGCTGTAGTGTAATGGTTTGATTATTGTTTATTTTAATATCGTTGAGATGATTTTGATGTAGCACACATACTTGAAGGTATAGTGTGGCCATAGTTCGGATGCAAACAAAACCCAATAGGGTTCGACTCTATTTGGATATAAATGTAATGTGTTTTTCCAGTTATGTCCTTGACAGTTGGTTCCCCACCGTGCTTGTTCTTACAATCTTGAGCATAATGAGGCCCGCTCCATTTCCAGCACTTGATCTGAAGTGGGGTAGCATTGGCTCCACTTGCTACTGGTTTGTTAACATTAGCAACTGGTACATAAGGCTTTGTACCAGATCTATTAAAGTTCTTGTTCACTTGAAAGATGTTATTTTTCCTTCTGTATGGATGTGGGTTGGACACAGGTTTGCAGTTATCAAAGAAGTTCTTAGACTTGTCTCGGTTTCAGTTTAGCTTCTCCTACCTCGATTGTCCATGCTAATAACAGAGCCTAGATTTGTGCAGCATGGTATCCAAAGTCTTAGGCATGTCGAATTCAATCCTTTCCCAAAAACTGAGAGGAAGACATCCTAGGAACTGATAGATCTTTACTTTTTCTTCTTTGATGTATGGTACATAATGCAATAGATCTAGAAATCGGCTAATAAACGCATCTATAGTCATGGATCCCATGCATAGTTCATGAAACTCCTCCATTTTTCGGTCAAAGAACCTTTTTGACATATATTTTTCTTATAAAAGATTTCAAAAAGTATCCCAGCGTATTTCCCGTAGCTCATCTTTCTTGGTATGTTTTAAATCCCTCCACCATCTTGTTGCCTTACCATATAAGTAATAGATGGAAAGCCTAGCCTTCATCTCACTTGAATAGTTATGAACCTGGAAATACTTACTCATTCCCAACAACCATTCTTCAGTCTTTTCTCCAGTGTTTACTTCACCTTCATAGGTTGGGGCTCTTATTTTTTGAAACTCCCCCTGAAGACTGTCATTGCTTCTTTGCTTCTTTCTTCGGGGAGAAAGAGAGTCATCACTGGAAGGACTGTGATGAACTCCATTTGGTGCATTAGGGGTGCATTCTTCTTTTTCCTCTCCTCTTGGGCTGCTGGCCCGTTTTGGGTAATGTTCTCTTTTGGAACTATTTATGGACTTAGTAGGTTTACCCTGCGGGCTTCCTCCTATCATATTTCTCAGTAAGGCTTCATTTATAGCTTGCTACTCCTTCCTTTAATTCAGGATGTATTCTTTGAAACTTTTCAATTCGGCTTGAAGACTATGTAGAGTTTTCAAAACATCAGAGTTTAGCTCTACCACCAGCTCCGCTTCCAGAGTGGGGGTGGTCATCTTTCCTTGCTGACTATTTTCTTCTTCAGTATTCATAAAATGAACAGTGCTATAAAAATTCCTGTAACTACAAAAAAAAAATTTAATAACAGGAAAAATTTATGTTAGAAACCAAAATTTAATATTATACTTTATTTTCTTTGCAGTGATAGCTTGATGCACCCATAGGTCTCTTAGTATTGAAAGTGGGCTCTAATACCACTTGCAATGTCCCCAAAAATTGATTTTTTTTTCTTTTAGGCTAGTAAAAACTGTCGATACAAAACATTATTCACTTGCGGAACTATGTCGTACACTTCATGTACCATTGTTTATTTGTAAGTTGTCATTACGTTCTGTCTTTTACTTTTAATCATTACTTTCAATGTATTTTACTTACGATATCGTACTGCTATTTACTGCTTAGTATTATGTTTATACTTTTGTCGCTTATGTGTCATCACTGGATTAAATGCTTCGTCCTTTCTGCATAGTCGCACTTGTTAATTATAAAGTCCTAACTTAACTTTATTTGTGGAAATAAAGTGGGAGGAGTGGCGAGACTCGTTCTCCCATGACAGTTGAGAGGTAAAAGTGTTTACTTGTTCGTAGGCTTACTTAGTTCTCTAAACTAAGGCACATATTTTATGTCATATGCAATTCATATTTGGCGATGGGATCTTGTTTAAAGAGTACGTAAAGTATTGATCTTAAAGAACATACTGCAGGTTGACTTTGGTTCCTTGTCAACTCAGAATTATATCTAGGTATAAATCCTATTCTCGTCAATTTAGCTATCACTGCTAAATTTCTTGTACAATACTTATGCTTTCTTATGGTCTTGTAACTCTTCATTTTACATATTGGTATTAATTACGTTTATGTTTATTTTATTAAAAACTATTTACATATCTTGTGTTTTCTATGTGCAGGTTATTATCTCAGGCTAGATTCAGATCTCGATTTTCTTATGAGAGTCAAATTTTTAACATGGCATATTCCATATGCCATGTTCACTAAGCATTAAGCTTAGGGCTTATTTTCATTGTATTAAGTTAAGGCTTTAACCTATGGTTCACATGTTATTATGTCTTAAACATATGGTGTATATATTATATTAATATATAAGTCTTGTGATTGACTTATGGCTAGCGCAGACCATACATGGACTATACACTTAAACCTTACTATAACATCAACGTTGTAATGTTACATGGTCATATCATTTGGGGTGGCGATATAACATTTGGTTTGGGCCTTATATGATGGTATTTAATGATTATATGGCAAAGGAGACCATTACCAAATTGACGTAACCAAACTATACCATAGTGGGTTTCAGATTTGGCGGTGGAAACCAGCTGGTGCCATTAATGCACCTTGGTTTTCATGTCATCCTTCTCTTAGTCTTGGCTCATGATGGTTTTTGTATTTCATTTGTCATTTGGGGTTTTCCTTGGCTTTGCACAAAAGTTAATGGAGGAAACCTCCATGGCCACGAAGGTAAGGGCTAGTTTGGCTTCAAAGTATTTTGATGGTTTGGCATTGATGCATTTAAACGTTGTCATACTTCTCACCTGGTTTGTGGATGTTTGTAGGTGTTGGGGTCTATGGAGAGTATCGTGGTTCAAATATCATCATTGGTTCCTGTGTGATGCTAATGGTGTAAGGTAAGCCTGCCAACAAGCCAATGCTTTTTATCTCTCGGCCTAACTGTGTGATGTCTTCGTTGTTTGGTTTTGGGGTTTCACTGTGTTGATTTGAATTCACCTTCGAGCTTGTAAAGAAAAAGACTTGGGTTTTAAAAGTATTAAGTCTCTTAAGCCATGAAGCAAATTTTTAAGCCATTCGGCTCTATGTATGTGTTTATGTTTGGGTTTGTAAATTGTAGATGGATTTGGATTTTGAGCCATGGGCTGCACCATTGCTTGCAATGGTGCCATAGCCCATTGGAATGCCTGAGTGGACTTTGTTTTGGAATTTTAAGGGATGTGTGGAGAGACGCTAATGATTGCACTACTTATTTATGTAAATACTCTGCATTTTAATGATATGGCCATCGTTATTTTTCTTACTATGTGTGGAATGTGTATTCTGCATTAATGATTTATTAGTAGGGTTTTGCGAACATGAAAATGCCTCCATTCTGGTCTGTGTGTTGAGTATTTATAAGGTGTTGTAATGGTGAACAACTTGGGTTGAAGACCAAGCCTTAAATGGCTTGAGCCTTTACCATCGTGACCACGATAGCTCTAATATATTTTTTTATTATTTGTATCTCAATTATTAGTTTATGGGGTAAATTGTTAACAGAGTAGTTTTCATTTAAATAAACCATACTGTGTACTTTTGTTTGGAATTTTCGTAACTTGGGTGAATGATGTGCATTGTTTTCAAATGGTCATTTAATGTGTATGATTTCAAGGTTTATTATATAATGTGGATTTATAAATGCCAGGGGTGCAATCCCATGATGGACTTTGTCGCTATTGATTTAGAATCTTAAATGGACTCTGTGTAATAATTGATTTGGCTGAGGTCGTGCTTAAAGCATTGGGCAGAAAACCAGGGTCTTACGACCTCATTGTAGCGTAATGGTTTGATTATTGTTTATTTTAATATCGTTGAGTTGATTTTGATGTATCCCGCATACTTGAAGGTATAGCGTGGCCATAGTTAGGATGCAAACAAAACCCAATAGGGTTTGACTCTGTTTGAATGTAAATGTAATGTGTTGTGTTTTAATTTATAAAAAGGGTTGGGTTTGTATGCCTCGGGATTCGATTCACGTCCCTATTTGTAATACATGGGTTTATGATACGATTTCGATATGGTTTAAATCGATGTGTGTCACATGTTTGATGAATTATATAATCTCTTTTCATGGTTATGTGTTTATGGTAGATTAAATAGAACCGTGGATTCTTTTAATGCATATATGGTCAGAGATTCGATAAAGGACCACATGGATGGTCACAATGCCTCCTCTGTTAATTTAATTATGATGTTGTTAATTAATGGAATGGTTTTTCTATTTGGTTTATAGTTAATGAGATAGACCTTGAAAGGTCTTAATGGTTTATTTATTCTTTGATTTAATTATAGTATGTTCTTAGTTGATTTAATTTATATTCTAGTTTTGTTACTAAATACTTATATTTAGTGTTCTGGTTTACTTACTACTATTAAAAATTAGATGGATACTATCATAGTTCATTTATTTGTACTTTAGGTTGAAGCTAGTAATTATCTATAATTATATGAATTCCTACTTCTCAACTAGTTTTGAAATAAACTTAAACAAGCATCTACTAACAAATGAATTATGTCAACGGAGTAATAAAGCCTAGAGAACAATTACTTAGTTACTGTAAATCAAACCCTAGTTTATAATAAACATAATCTGAATACTGAGGTAATACAAAAAACAAACTTAAAGGTACAATCCTGGTAATATATAGCGTATGATAATATTTACAGCCTAAGGGTAATATTTAAGAAATACAAACCATAGCAGATTCTAACCAGAGAATCAAACACATAGGGTTAGGAAATGCATTGAAATCATTTACCTAGTATATCCAACAATTAATCTAGAAAATAGAATAGACAGTCAAGGGTTACAATTCCAGAAACTTACACCCTAGGAGATATAGACAGAACCATCATTTTTAGGGTTAAAAATATATAATGAACCTTTACATAAAGAAGCCAACATTTATACTAGAAATGAACCTGACATACTAAGAACTCATACCTATAATTTTATGAAGCTCTTTTAATGGCTGAACCTGCACACTCTTAAATAACCAGCATTAACAATTTAAAACAAATCTGACCTCTTGATTTTGATGACCAAATCACTTGGAAACTACCACCTTCCTCCCAACCATGACTCGGAACCATTCCTGGTTTTAAACCGGATCCCCCCGAGCTGGACTCCAACATGCAAGTAGCTTAGAGCTTCTAAGGTAAGGTTTCCTATCTAGTGTATCAAATCTGGATCAGTTCTTCTTTTCCTTCTAGAAAATGTTTTTCCAAGAATTTACTTGAGAGAAAACATGCAGAAAATGACTCCTCTAATGATAGATCAGATCCCCAAGCCTTTCATTGGCTTGAGTCTTTATAGATAGACTTTTTAGTCAAAGGGACAGTTAAATCAAGAAAACTTGGTTTCTTGATTTAACCCTTTTCAATTACTTTGGGTAATTATTAATATTTTAACTTAGAAACTTTCTACTAGTTCCTAGTTGGACTTTCATAGACATNCGTTTTGTTAACATTTATCTTTGGACATCATATACCATGATCCCTAGACTTAACGACACTTCTTCATTAGGTCAGGTAGGTAGATGGTTTAGGTCTGCTATGTTACGCAGCTCTAAACATCCTTGCATGTTGGATTTCCCTCGTATAACGTGGTAGCTCTTCAGTACTTTGATGAGATTACAGAAATTCAAAATTTCATTTAATCACTTATAAATAAGTATGATGAGATCAATATTTTTCTCGAGTCATTTTCACTTGAAAGTTATTAAGTTCCTTTCAGTAACCCCTAATGCTTACGAGAGCCCATACTCAATGCTTTAACACGGAGTTACAATTTAGTGCAATTCCAGAGCTCCTTGCTCAACACTAGTTCTAAGATGTACTTGTATGATACACCTAGGGATACAATGGTCAAGGGTCCGATGCTCCAAATCTTATGGTCAACATCAACATGGAAGGCTCCATGGATTATGCCCAACACATGCAATTATCTTTTCATGTGTTCCAGAGCTTCTCGCTCAACACAAATCCTCAATCACTCAAATGCTCTAGAGCTCCTTGCTCAACACAAAACATCTCATCAATCATGTGCTTCAGGGTCCACGCCCAACACAAACAAGCATATACATATGTCATCAATAATTGGCTTATGCTTAATATATATAAAACAAATCATCATGTTTATACGCAGTGGGTTTTTCGACCCAATATAAAAATGAAACATCAAGATAATCATCATAATCAATAGGCACATGCCTATAAGTGTTAGGTCCAAAATTCGGGATATTACAAATACTCATACAAAATAATAATGCTTCACTTGCATACCATTTCTCTTTAAGAGTTCATGTCAATGATATACTTACCCTTCATAGAATCTAACTATCATTTAGCTCTATTAAACATGTAGGTTATCCTCCCAATACAAGATGGCACAATATCATGCAACCATTGACATGTATATATATTTCATTACTAATAAACAATAATAAAGTCATTTTTCTATGTACCATGCACCTAATATCATATTCATTTATTCCACATAAACTTTAAATCGGTATCCACATATCCATCATCTTTTAAATTTACAAGCTAGAAATAAAATTAAAGTATGACCATCATTCATCTTTTATATATATATATATATATATATATATATATATATTCCACAAAATAGTAAGCCCATAGGTCCACAATGTTAGCATAGACAATGATAACATAGTGACAAAGTTACACAATAATAAGAAAATACAAACATGTAATGATAGTTTAGATGATAAGATCAAAAAGGGGAATTACAAATGAAACATGCTAATTAGAATTAAATATAAATAATACCCCCACACATATATATATTATATATAACATAAAATGTTGGCCATAAACATATTGCTATATAAAATTATATTAATTAAAATAAATAAACTAAAGAGTATGATTCCATGTGAATGGCCCACCAATTATTATATGTGGTACAGTTTTTCTTTAATAATAAATATAATAAATATGGTTCAATTCACATTCGCAGATAGTTACTGATGATTGTGTTTATTAACAATTTGACAACTAAATTATAATAAATTTTATCATTTTAAAAATAGAAAAAAAAAACCTAACTATTTAGAAATTTACAATTTGAATAAATTTATTAATATTTTTTTTAATAAAATATAAACTTCCCTACATGTTGAATGGGAGTTACAGTGTAACAGAACAATAATTTATTGCACAGTGCACCAATACAAATATTATGAATATTATGAGGTCGACATGAAATCCAATAGAAAATCTGGAACAGAATTAGCGCATTGCAGAAAACTATACAGTAAACTATTATCAGGGGAGAGCATCTATGGCGCCCATAGATGCTGTGTGCACTCTGCAGCTTCAAAGATATTGTTAAAAGTCGTGCGTACTGATATTACATTAATGCAGAAAAGCAAAACAAGATTTACAAAAATGAAAAAGAAAACAAACAGTATAAAAATCATATAGATATTAATATATAAAAGAATGCAAATTGATTAGGCTTAAAGAGATGAGATGTATCAATTAGGGTTTAATAAATTATTTTGATAAAAATGAAAAGATAAATACAATAAAATAAGGGATATTATAATAAAATAATTTAGTTAGTATATAATAAAGTATGAGTTTAGAAGTGTTAATGATTTTCTCAAAAAAAAAAGACTATAAATCCATTTTAATAAAGCTCGAGTAAAGAATAACAGTTAAAGATATTTAAAAATAAAAATAAATGAGTATAAATCAATTTTAATAAAGCTCAAGTAAAGAATAATTGTTAAAGATATTTGATTTATGTCTTTGTTGATAAATTGCATATTAAAATAAATTTATACTTTGGTAAATTAAAAATTAATCTATAAATATTAATTAAAATGAATTTTAAGTTAGAAAAGCATGAATAAAGTTAATTCAAAAATAAATTGGTTCGGAACTATTAAGATTTGCTATGTTGTTGTTAAGGGGAGTCTGTTGTAATTATATGTCTAAGATTCTAAGGAGTCATGAATAAAGGATGGATGGATGGAACATGGTTCGATGATCTCACTTTCCCATTGATAAGATAAGCTATGTATCTCATGTTTATTTAATTTATTTCACTTTGATGTAATTGATTTATGGATGCACATGAAATGTTTGATAAAATATATGAGTAATTTGTGGAAGAAATTTCTCACATAATTCAATCTATTTATGAAAGTAAATTTGATGAAAAAATTGAAAACTAGTTTTTGGGATTTTGTGCACAAATTGTTTGAGAAAATAATTCTTTGGTATCTCTACTAAATAATTGATATTTCTACCCATGTTCATTATATAATGTCTATTTTGATGGTACATTAGCATTATAATGGTTTAAGATGCTTCTATTTAATGCTTCTACCTTTTATTAAGAAACGAGATCTTCGATCGGACTGTTTGGCATAGTTGGAGACTTGGAGAATGAAGTGTTTGTAAAAAACCATGAGTTTTCATTTTAACATTATGTATAATAAAAAATATTTAGTTGAATGTGAGAATGTAGGGATAAATATTATTGGTAGTGTTGGGGAAATGTTTACCAAAAATTTAGACCAATTTACAATTTCTAGCTCCTTCAATGGAATTGTTTTGAGTAGATTTGTGACTTTCCATATGATGTGTTTGAAAAAATGTTTGAATTAGATATGTCTATGTTATGAATGATAAAACATGTTATTTAGAGTTGGAATTGAATTTAAATGATTATGATCTGTGGATTTAATTCTTCTAGTGATTCCTAGAGTTGTTAGTCAATTTGAATGAGTAGAATTAACTAGTTTTGTGTGTTATTTAATGGATTGTTAATGGGTGGAAAGCTATATTCATATGACTGTAAGAGACCCCTGATACATTTTACACATGAGCTACAATAGTCATATATTTATCTTTATTTATATTTTGGAAAGTTAAATTGGAAACTCAATACAATACGGTGAAATTGGTAACTAGTTTTTGGATTTCAATCTCTTTTTTTGGTAAAATATGAATGTATAATGATATGACCTATTCTTGGTACTTTACTTGTGCTGTAGAATGTCATTTTCCATAGCTGTACCTTCATCTGTGTGTGACTCGAAACTCGGTACGATTGGTTTGATTCATTTTTTGGTAGTGTTTATTAACTAGTTGAACTAATTGAACTTGAAATATTCTTTGTTTATGTACTTGGATCATATCGATAAAAATACTTTATTTTGTTGTATGTGCATGGTTAAATATGTGTATAATGACTGTAGTTTAACGTTTTGGTTCATTGGCATGCTTGCCTGTCGAATTTGTGCAAGACTAGATGCTAGTATTGGATGATTAGTTAACTAGTTCTTATGGAATCATTTTCATAATTACTATGTTTAATTAATTGAAAAATGATAATAATGCCTAATTTACATGTTATAAGATGATGCAAGAGCAACGATTCAAGTACTAAGTTTTTTAATTGAGCATGAAATGTTATTTTTCTACTTCCATGTAAAAATTTCTAGAATGATAGAATTAGTTATTGAGTCTTCTAATATGTTTTATAAATATGATTAGTTTGGATGTAATAATGACAATTTTTCACTGATGTCCTTGAATCTTGCAAGAGGTTGATCAATGATAGGTTAGTTGTAGATTTAATTTCTTAAGAATTCATATCCTGCTTGTTCAGATTTGAAAGGTTGGATGGAGTTCTATATTAGTGGTGAATGTAATAATCAAAGATAATGGTTGATGATGGAATGAAGAATAGAGTTTCAATCCTCTACATATATTCTAATATCTGGTGTCTTCTTTTCATTAAACTGAAGTATGTTTTAATTCCTTGTATATGAGTGAATGACATGACTCTATTAAGAATCCTCAGAATTGAAGGAGTGATGAATTCATTGAATGGTACAGAGGTGAATTGATCATTTCACTGATCAATTCAACTATAATAGTATGAGTTAAAAACCAACAAGTTCGACAAATATATCGCTATAGAGAAATTACAGAATTTGGAGTTGCAAGTTAGTTAAACCAACACTCTAAAACCAATCCCCATACGATTCTAAATCATACGAAAGAGATAGGAGGTGGACAAATATCAACGGTCAGGTTTAATTCTGCTGAAAAAAGTGCGAGGAGGTTAAGGGAAAGGTCGGGTCAAGGAATTGGGAAGGAATCACCGCGAAGAGATCTCATATCAATAGACAAAGGAGTTCATTAAGGATTTCAACGATCGAAAGTGATTCTACTCAAAGAACTTGCACAGAAGTTAAGACAAATCAATGGATGTGAAATTCTAATCAAGAAGAGTTAAATTCTTGATTGGGATCTGACAAGTTTGAGTCAACAATAGATCAACTGCCAGGAAAGAATATTTTAATCATCAGTTTGTGTTTATTAGGATAAGATAGGCCTTCTAGTGCTTACCTGACATCAATTTTGGTATCAAACAGAGGTTATCAAAAACTATAGAAGGAGTCCACCAAGGCAAGGACAAGCACATGGAGTTCCAGTAGGGGGTGGGAGAGGAAGACAAGCTGCAGAGACATACACACAAAGGGAATTAAGATAGATCCAAGCTAATATGGAGGCTATTGAGAAAAGGAATTCATAGAGTATATATACAGTGATGAAGATGAATCCTCTGAAGAACAACAAGAGGAGATTGTTGATGAATTAAAAGTATTGAGGATGTTGGTGAAAGCTAGTAACATTCCTAAAGTTGAAGTTCCCATGTATGAAGAACTCATGGACTAAAACAATGGTATAGAAAAGTACAAGGATGGAGGCTATAGGGAGAAGGAATTCATAGAGTATATATACCAGTGATGAAGAGGAATCCTCTAAAGAACAACAAGAGGAGATCACCAATGAAGTAAAAGTATTGACGATGCTCATGAAAGCTAGTAACATGCCTAAAGTTGAAGTTCCAATGTATGAAGAACTCATGGACTGGATCAATGCTCTAGCAAAGTACTTTGACTTTGAAGAAACTAAGGATAAAAATAAGGTGAAATATGTAGCGACCATACTGAAGGGACATGCAACCATCTAGTGGGATAAACTTCAAATCCATAGGGAAAGAAGAGGTAAGTCCAAATCAAAACTTGGGATAAAATTAAAAGTCAATTTATGCATAAGGATTATTAGTTGACTCTCATTAGACAGCTATATAATATTAGACAAAAGGGTGTGACTGTTAAATAATACGCAAGATAATTATTTAAGATGAGTATTAGAATTGGACAAATGAAAGGAGATATAAAATGAGTGGCCAGATATATAAATGGACTAATATATGAGATACAAGATGAGATCAACTTGTTGAATTTGAATACTGTTGAAGATGCTTATCAGGAAGCCTCAAGGGTAGAAGAGAAGGTACTAAGAAAACAAAATAAGAAGATTCAAGGGAGAATTACAATAAGAGGAAAATGATCTCCAAACATAGGAGGTAAGTCTCAGACCTCTAGGGATGGGGCAGAAGGTTCTAGTAGCAAACCACCCCAAATACAAGGATTCAGGGGAGGTAGGTTTAATGTTAGAGGAAGAGGCATAAACAGAGAAGTGAAGTTCTATACATGTGGATAAATTGGACACATGATATGGGAGTGCCCAATTAATAAACTTACATCTCAGAGGAATGAAAATATTATTAAGGATTGTGAGGAGCCTAATGAAGAAGCATAAATGAATAATCCTCCCAAGGAGGAGAATCTCTTATAATGAAGAGACTTTTAGTGAAAACATAGAAGAAAGTGCATGAACCAGCTCCTAGGAAGACTCTATTCAAGACAAATTGTAGGTCACAACAGAAGCGTTGTAAGATGGTTATTGAAGGTGGTAGTACATATAATTTGGTCTCTACCTAGATGGTAGAGAAGTTGGGATTGAAGAGGATGAAACATCCCACTCTTTATAAAGTGTCCTAGTTGCAAAAATGACATCGACTCTTGGTGAATGAGCAGTGAAATGCATAGTTTCAATCTCGTACTTATAAATATATGGTATTATGTGATATAATTCCTATGTATGTGTGCCATATACTCTTATGGAGGCAATGGAAATATGATATAAAAGTTGTTCATGATGGTAGGAAAAACACTTATTCTATAGAAAAGGATGGAACGAAGCATACATTGTTACCTTTGAAAAATGAAGCAACCCCAAAAGTCTAAAATCTAGTATTTTACTTATGATTGGGAAGGAACTGTTACAAGAAATCAAGAAGGAAGAAGAACTTCATTTTTCCCTTGTTGGAAAACCAAAGGTAATTTTGACTTCTACAAATGTAGATGATGTGCATGCTAAAGTTAAAATTTTGTTGGATGAGTATGATGATATTATTTTAGTTGAGTTACCTAATGCTTTACCTCATGTGGGAACTATTAGTCATCATATTGGCATAATACTGAGTGAAATTTTACCTAATAAGGCATCCTATAAAGTGACTCCTCAAGAGAATGAGGAGATCAAACAATAGGTGACAAGAGTCATTGGAAAAAGGTTTGGTGAAATAAAGTTTCAATCCTTGTACAATATCCATTGTGATTATCCAAAAGAAGAATGTGGATGGAGTATGTGCACTGACTCCCAAGCAATCAATAAGATCACTATCAGGTAAATATTTCCCTTACCCCACATTGATGATTTGATGGATTGTCTGAGTGGTTCAATTTATTTTTCAAATATAGATTTGGAAAGTGGTTATCATCAAATAAGAGTAAGAGAATAGGATGAATGGAATACTATATTCAAGACTAACAATGGACTGTATGAGTGGTTAGTAATGCCATTCGGGATTACTAATGCACCTAGCACTTTTATGAGATTGATGAATGATTTCTTGAAGGAATATAATGGAAAATTTGTGATATTGTATCTGGATGATATTCTTATTTTCAGTTGGAATAAGGAAGAACAATTGGGACATATTAAATTGGCATTGGAAACCCTCGAAAAAGAGAAGTTGCTGATAAATATGAGAAAGTGTACTTTCCTGAAGAAAGAATTGATTTATTTGGGATTCGTGGTTTTAGAAGAAGGGTTGAAAATGGATCCATAGAAGGTGCAAGCAATTCTGAATTGGCCAACTCCAAGGAATGCATATGAGGCAAGAAGTTTCCACTGCCTTGCAAGTTTCTATAAAAAAAGCATAAATAATTTTAGTCAAATTTGTGCACCCATAATAGACAGATTCAAGGGAAGTAGAAAACCTTTCAAGCGGGCATAAGCAGCTGACAAAAAAATTCAAATTAGTGAATAATAATATCACTAAGAATCCTATTATGCATTTACCAAGTTTTGACAAAAAATTTCAAGTAGAGACACATGCTAGTGGGACAACAATAGGGGTTGCTTTGAGCCAATAATAGAGACCAGTAGCATAATTCAGTGAGAAGTTAAATGAGTCAAAACAAAAATATTCTTCATATGATAAAGAATTATATGTTGTTGTACAAGCTCTTAAGAAATGGCGACATTATTTGATGCCCAAATAATTTATGGTATATTCGGATAATCATGCTTTGTAGTTTATAAATAGTCAACCTAAATTGAATTAGAAAAATGCTAAGTGGGTAGAATTTTTGTAGAACTTTACCTTTATGATCAAGCATACAAGTGGAAAATATAATAAGGTTTTCGATGCCTTGAGCAGAGTAAATTTGATCTTGCAGGAGAATAAGGTCAGTACTCTGGGATTTGAAAATTTGGTTAATGGGCACTTGCACGAAGTTGGCTCCACATATGCATTTTTGATGCTATGTTCGGAAAGCTCGAGACCAAAGACGATGCTAAGGTTAGTGAGTAGATATCGCATATGTGATATATCGCATGTGCTTTTTTAAAGTTTTACATATCACATCTGCGATATGAAAAACAAAAAATAATAAATAAAACAGAGGCTGCGGGCCTCAATTTGTTATTTGCACAGTGAGCTAGATATCAGGACAATGAAATACCACAATTGTGAAATAGCGCACCAACATTTTGCGTTAGAGCATTTGGAGGTGGCTTTGGAGGTGGCTATGGATGTGGCTTGGCTCCAATGGCAGGTAACTACTCATATCATCCATATTTTATTCAATATTTGTTTGTTTTTGTTAATTTCATAGTTTTTATATGTGTTAAAAACTTAAAAGGAATTTAATAAAAAAAATTGAATTAAATCAAAGAATGATATATTAAAACAATTTGTAATTCATTTTGTTAATCTTAACAGATAACAAGATTGTTCAAGATACTATGCAAAATAAACCAAACACAAACCCAAACATGAACCCAAACATAGACGCTAACCAAAACATAGACACAAACCCAAACATGGAGGGGGAACAAGACCGTAATTCCCAGATTCTAGCTCGTTTGGGTGCATTGAGGCATCTTAGCCCATATTTTAGAGGGGTGGGGGGGGGGATATTTTGAGACAATATTTATCCGAGGCATTAGACACCATAAAAAACACAATTACCAATCCCCAAGGAGATTTGTACAACATTAGCTTGTACAGAGAATCCATGAGGAAATACTATTCTGATGGTTTGAGTTATAAAGACATCAAAAACCTAAATATTACAAAAGACCAATTGTTTTCACTATTTTGGGACCCTAACGCCGGATTGGTTCCACCTACCAGTTGAGCACACATTTCCATAGACTAGTGCATGGAACCAAATGTGAAATCCAATTGGATGGATCGCTTGTATATGGTCTTCGATGAAGACCCTCATGGGAAACATGTGAACTATTTCAATATTTTAGACTTCCAATATGTGGGTCATGGGATACCCCAATATAGGGAAGGGGATAATACTAATACTAACCATGTTCCACGACCTTCATGCACAACAAAACCCCCTCATGTGTATCCTCTTGTGGGTCCTGTGATTGATGATACACAGGAGGCCTTATTTGACTTGGCAGATACATTGCTTCAGCATGGAACTGACGGTCCAAGGCAATGTAGGCCAAGGGGTTGGCACTTCTGAGGCTGGCCCATCGCACAGTAAGGATCCATCTACATATCACAATAGAGATGTAGAATGTTCAGAGCATCGTGTTAATCCACACCCTTGCACAACGTGTGGAGGAATATTCTATGGCCCTACTTCAGTGTTCCGGGACGATGGATTACTTTGATTTGTAATTAAAACTCATTATTTTCATATTATATTTTGTTTTATATCACAATTTATTTCTATTTAATTATCTAACAAATTATGTGAAAAAATATACAGTTGGTGTCCCATGACACCCCAGATTCACATAGTCCATCGATTGATCTTGATAACATTGATACAACAGTCAATGCTATATATGGGTTTCGTTCTTCACCATTAGCTGTAAGAACTATACTTTTTAATTTGTCATCGTTATTTACATATTTACAGTAGATATTGTAACATTAAATAGATCCTAATCTGGATACAATATTTTTTTATGCAGGGTGAGCAGGATGAGTATGTTGAATCCCAGGCTAGTCCCTCTCATGTAGAGGAAGATTCCTAGACCCAAGTATTATTTTAAATATGCTTTTAATTATTCTTTTAATAATTCAACATTCATGCTTTTAATTTTTATAATTTTTCTAATTGTATCTTTATTTTTTGTTACATAGCCTGATATCTTGATGGGTGACCCGCCTCTCCCCCACCCCCAGGTACATGTATGTTTTGTTTTCTTTGAAAAAATCATTTTTCGTCCATGGTGTATATGTCTCATTTTATTTGTATTATCTAACATTGACATATGTTACTTTATGCAGGCATCTATTGAGCCAGTGGTGCTTGAAGAGCACCAAAGCGAGGTTGTTGGTGACCCACCTCTTCCCCCCGCCAGGTACATGTATGTTTTGCTTTCTTTGAAAACATCATTTTCTGTCCATGTAGTATATATGTCTTTGATTCTTTTTATTATCTAAACTTGACATATGATACTTTATGCAAGCTTCTAGTGAGGCACCAGTGCTTGAAGAGCACCAAATCGATGACTCACCTCTGACAAGCCAGAAGGTACGTTTATGTATCTCTTTCTTTTAATTGTGATTTTAATGATTCAATGTGTACTTTTTTAATTTTTTTAAATTGTCTAATTGTATCTTTATCCTTTTGTACGTAGGAACATGATTTTGATGATGCTATCCAACAAGCGACTTTCTTCGCTGATGCATGTAGAAATCCTTTTATCCCATTGATAGTTGTTTGAGCCACTGGTTACACACCTCCTCACATCCCCCGGGTATATTTTTATATTGCAACTCTTGCTTATATTTCTTTTTGTACATGCAAGTATCTTTTTCCTTGTTTCCCCCATTGGTACGTTGACATTGACATATATATTATATTATGCAATTTTATAGTAAGCGAGTGGTTATTGAAGAGCGCCCAATCGAGGTCGTTGCTCACCCACCTCTACCCCCCCAATGTACCTATATGTTTTGATTTCTTTGAAATATGTAATTATCCCTCCATGTTGTATATGTCTCATTTTCTTTGTATTATCTGACATTGAGATATGTTACTTTATGCAGGAATCTTTTGAGCTAGTGGTGCTTGAAGAGAACCAAAGCGAGGTTGTTGGAGACCCACCTCTTCCCGCTCACCAGGTACATGTATGTTTTTCTTTCTTTGAAAATATCATTTTCTTTCCATGTATATAAATGTCTCTAATTCTTTTTGTCATCTGAAATTGACATATGTTTATGCTGGCTTCTAGTGAGGCACTGATGCTTGAAGAGCACCAAATCGATGACCCACCTATGACAAGCCAGTAGGTACGTTTATGTATCACTTTCTTTGATTTGGTGCTTGAAGAGCACCAAATCATTGACCCACCTCTTCACCCCCAACGTACATGTATGTCTTTATTTCTTTGAAAAATTCATTATCCCTCCATGTAATATAGTTTTATTTTTACATGCAAGTATGTTTTCTGTGCACCCATTGATTTGTTGGAATTGGCATATATATATTTTTTATGCAGCTTGATAGTGGGCAAGTGGTGCTTGAAGAGCACCCAATCAGGGTCATTGCTAGTGAGGCACCATGAACCACCATTACTTACTCACGTATAGTAAGTAAAAATGTTATATTGGTTTGGAATTTGAACAAATGTACATAGAATTTTTATAGGTTGGTAAACTAACTTACAAATTTTGGTTTTTCTACAATCTCCACTAATGCGACCTATCCCTCTTTTTCGGCGATGGGGATCACCAATGAGCAATCAAAAAAGAAAGCTAGACTTCTCTGAAGACATTGGAAGTGGCAGCGAGAGGGGGGATAACTATAATACATGTATAGGGGGGATACATAGATGTAAATATTTGTTTTTATACACACAGATGTACAGTTTGATCCACTATTTTGTATTATGGCCATGTGGCATGCCAATTTTTGTAACATTATTTGTATACATATATAATATAAAGCAAGGTTCAAATTTATACATATATGGTTGAATTGGTCTTGGAACATGATATGTGTGCTTCGCATGTGCTAGTATGAATTTCCAATACTTAAAGGAAGAATTTATGACTCATGTAACTAAGATCAAGTAATGATTAAGTAAGTCATGGAAGATAATCACTAGACATCATAACCATACCATACAACTACCTAAATTCAACTATCATCAAATTTTTAACATTATGGCCATCCTAAACTTTTTAACATCATTACCATACCATACACTACCTAAATTACATACACTAACATCATAACATCATATCCATACCACTAACTTGAACATCATGTACATGTGTTTCTACTTCTCAGTCATGCATGCATGTGTAATATACCATATCATACCCTACAATACCCTATGATAATAACATCATACCATAGTAACATACCATACCATACTAATATACCACACCATACCCTATAATACTAACATCATACCATACAAAACCCTATGATACTAACATATCATATGATACTAACATACCAATATACCATATCATACCCTACGATACTAACATACCATACCCTACAATACTAACAGACCGTAACATACCATAACATAGTAACATCATACCATACCATACTAATATACCATCCCATACCCTACAATACTAACATATCATACCATACTAACATACCAATATACCATATCATACCCTACAATACTAACATACCATACCATACCATACCCTACAATACTAACATACCATAACATAACATGTACCACAACATACTAACATCATACCATACTAGCATACCATACCATACTAGTTCTACATATCATAGCATAATAACATACAATACCATACCATACATGTACATGTGTTTCTAGTTCCATCTCATAACTTGTAAAGAGGTCATAAAACCCTAGTTCCATCCACTAACTTGTCAACCCTAGTGATAGCATGCAATTTGTAGTTCATGAAACCCTAGTTGTTTTTCAATTTGTTCATGTACACGTCTTTCTAGTTCCATTTCATAACTTGTAAAGAGGTCACTAAACCCTAGTTCCATATCATAACTTCTCAACTCTAGTGATAGCATGCAATTTGGTAGTTCATGAAACCCTAGTTTTTTTTCAATTTTTACATGTACATGTGTTTCTATTTCCATCTCATAACTTGTAAAGAGCTCATTAAACCCTAGTTCCATCCACTAACTTGTCGACCATAGTGATAGCATGAAATTTAGTGTTCATGAAACCCTAGTTGTTTTTCAATTTGTACATGTACATGTGTTCCTAGTTCCATCTCATACCTTGTAAAGAGGTCACTAAACCCTACTTTGATCTCATAACCTATCAACCATAGCGATACCATGCAATTTGTAGTTCATGAAACCCTAGTTGTTTTTGAATTTGTACATGTACATGCGTTTCTAGTTCCATCTCATAACTTGTAGTTCATGAAACCCTAGTTGGTTTTCAATTTGGTAGTTCATGAAAGCCTAGTTGGTTTTCAATTTGTACTTATACAAGTGTTTCTAGTTCCATCTCATATCTTGTAAAGAGGTCACTAAACCCTTTTTCCATCCACTAACTTGTCAACCATAGTGATAGCATGCAATTTGGTGTTCATGAAACCCTAGTTGTTTTTCAATTTGTACATGTACATGTGTTTCTAGTTCCATCTCATAACTTGTAAAGAGGTCACTAAACCCTAGTTCCATCTCATAACTTATAAACCATAGTGATAGCATGCAATTTGTACTTCATGAAACCCTAGTTGTTTTTCAATTTGTACATGTACATGAGTGATTCCATGAAGGTGGGTAACACTTTTTGGCCAAATTTGGCGATGAAAACCTGATTTTTTACTCATGTGCTAGATAGAAGCCCATGAAACACATATATGCCATGTGAATTTTGACTTGCAGTAAAAAAACAAAGTGTAGAATATTATGTTGGCTTCCCAATGCTAATTTTTTTTAAATATTCCGATGTCATTTAATTTGTGAAATTTTTCATTTAATGAACTACGTGACCTTAAAAATTTGAAGAAGTTAATAAGTGGCTCATGTCCATCCCCAATAATTTAATCTTACATTAATAAAAAATTTAAAATTATATATGAGCATGATCTACACAAAATGTACTATGGTCTGCATATTCTTTTGTTAATTTATTTCACAATATACAATTATTTATTATTTTTTGAAAGTGACCACATCTGATTTCAGCATCATTTTATACACATGTGTGTCCATCCCAGTTTTTTTTCACTATTTTCAAAAATTGAAAAACCAAATATACCCTTTTGAACAGGACACATCAATGTGTGGGCTGCCCATTTTTAAGAAATTTTTGGATGTGTATATTTTACCCTCTGGATTTTTCTTTGAGCTGCTTCAAAGTTGTTGTCTGGTTTTCTAAGTGTAAGTTCTAGAACTAATTAAAAAAAAAACCATATGAATGCCAAAACACTTGCATGGTATCTCAATGGATAGAGGATTCGGTGATGAATCTATCGGTAGGAACTCCACTCAGTTGTGTTCCATGAATGGCAGGGTTTACACCCCTAGAAGACATGCAGGAACATTGATTTTCCTATAAGAGGGATAATTCTCTATTTTTTAGGCCCTCGATCGAGGTTTTTGAATAATCTCGATCAAGGTTTTATTAAACCCTCTATCAAGTTATCTTTTAAACCTTTTTTTATAATTTTTTTTGCACAAGGACCTCGATCACGGCCTTAAAACTCAATCAAGGTTTTATTAAAACCTAGATCAAGGTCATAAAACCTAAATCGAGGTTTTTTAAAACCTAGATCGAGGTTTTTTTAAATCCTACATCAAGGTCTTCAAAACTAGATCGAAGTATTCTTAAAACCTAGATCGAGGTTTTGTTAAGCCCTCGCTCGAGGTGTTATGACCTCGATCGAGGTACATTTTTGTGTTTTCTCTGAAAGTGCCTTGCCAAAAAGTGTAACAGAGCTCCATGGATGCACCCACATGTGTTTCTAGTTCCATCTCATAACTTGTAAAGAGGTCATAAATCCCTAGTTCCATCCACTAAATTGTCAACCCTAGCGATAGCATGCAATTTGTAGTTCATGAAACCCTAGTTATTTTTCAATTTGTTCATGTACATGTGTTTCTAGTTCCATCTCATAACTTGTAAAGAGGTCACTAAACCCTAGTTCCATCCACTAACATGTCAACCCTAGTGATAGCATGCAATTTGGTGTTCATGAAACCTTAGTTGGTTTTCAATATGTACATGTACATTTGTTTCTAGTTCCATCTCATAACTTGTAAAGAGGTCACTAAACCCTAGTTCCTTCCACTAACTTGTCAACCATAGTGATAGCATGCAATTTGGTGTTCACGAAACACTAGTTGTTTTTCAATTTGTACATGTACATCTGTTTCTAGTTCCATCTCATAACTTGTAAAGAGGTCACTAAACCCTAGTTCCATTTCATAACTTGTCAACCATAGTGATAGCATGCAATTTGTAGTTCATGAAACCATAGTTGTTTTTCAATTTGTACATGTACATGTGTTTCTAGTTCCATATCATAACTTGTAGTTCATGAAAACCTAGTTGGTTTTCAATTTGGTAGTTCATGAAACCCTAGTTGTTTTTCAATTTGTACATGTACGTGTGTTTCTAGTTCCATCTCATAACTTGTAAAGAGGTCACTAAACCTTAGTTCCATCCACTAATTTGTCAACCATAATGATAGCATGCAATTTGGTGTTCATGAAACCCTAACTGTTTTTCAATTTGTACATGTACATTTGTTTCGAGTTCCATCTCATAACTTGTCAACCAAGTGATAGCATGCAATTTGTAGTTCATGAAGCCCTAGTTGTTTTTCAATGTGTACATGTACATGTGTTTCTAGTTCCATCTCATAACTTGTAGTTCATGAAACCCTAGTTGGTTTTCAATTTGGTAGTTCATGAAACCCTAGTTGGTTTTGAATATGTACATGTACATGTGTTTCCAATTCCATCTCATAACTTGTAAAGAGATTAATAAACCCTAGTTCCATCCACTAACTTCTCAACCCTAGTGATAGCATGCAATTTGGTGTTCATGAAACCCTAGTTGGTTATCAATATGTACATGTACATGTGTTTTTAGATCTATCTAATAACTTGTAAAGAGGTCACTATACCCTAGTTCCATCTTATAACTTCTGAACCATAGTGATAGCATGCAATTTGTAGTTCATGAAACCCTAGTTGGTTTTCAATTTGTACATGTACATGTGTTTCTAGTTCCATCTCATAACTTGTTTGAGGCACGGTCGAGGGTTTTGCAGAGTTGACCCAGCAATGCAAGAGTTGCATGGAAGGAAAGTAAGCAAAAACCTAGTTTACGAAATCAATGCACAATGAAGTCACTAGTCCTTGAAAATAGGAGGGAGATGGCCACCTAGAGGTAATCGCATGGCAGGAGACCAACGGAGTCGATGGTTCTTCGATCCGACCTCTGGTTTTCAAGTTATGTCCAGTTGAAATTCACATGAAAATGTCATTCACGGACACTTGGTGACTTCCGATACATGAGCGAAAAACTAAATGGAGCAGGAAAATTGGATGTGATTGGATCCTGCAAGTGTGTATGTGAAAGGCCAATATGGGAACCCTACCAAAAAAACCACGATCGAGGGTTTTCATGTATTGACCCACCATTGAAATAATTGCAAGAGTTGACCCAACAATGTAATTAAATGTATATTAATATTAAAAACATCAAAAAATGTAAATTTCTAACAACTCGAGAGCATGTTATTTTTCGATTTCTATTTGTTAGTGTCTAAAGGCATTGTTCTTGGCACCTCCAATGTGCCATAGATGGTGTTTGTATCCTAGGCACATGAAAGGCTATACATTAGTACTCTCATAAGAAAATAAAGAGAACCCAATGAAAATGTGCAAACATGATTTATAGATAACTCACCTGAGGTTATACGATCGTGTTTATAGTGTCCAATATCCTCTGAATAATATTATGTCTATGAATGGTATTTGTCAATCACAGGTTTATTACATTGGGAATAAACTAAGGCTAAATAATTCAAAATTGTGCTTCAGCATGCACTTTAAAGGTTAAATAATGCACTTGACAATGCACTTAGATGATTAGGCCATTTCGATCATCTCTGCTGCCAATGGTGTCCATGAATCTTTCATGCTCTATATGAGGTAGCAAGTATCATACATGTGACCTATTTTTGTGACTAAGTGTGCGCATCTTGATGTTTATACCAACTACTAGGTTGGTGAAGTGGTATACAATAGCTCTTGGCCTATAATCCTGATATACATACCCAACCTTCCTTTTTTGTTGTGTTGCAAGTGTCAAGTACTCCCCTTTTATAACCATCGAGCCAGTTGGGAACTCAATATTTTCATCATCTATAACAAGTTCAAGAATGGCTTGTTTCCCCTCTAAGCAATGTGCCAACCGATAGTCAGAAATCCATTCATTATTTTTTGTGGCAACCACTACATATATCTAACCCGATAAAGGGAATAGGTTGAGTTAGCAATACATTTTTTAAATAAGGTCTTGCATTTCTAATTTCTACATAAATTAAATTCTACTTAGGTCGAGTTAACAATACATAAATGCAATTTCTTAATTAGGTACTACTAATTTACTTTTTTGTACCTGCTTGTATGAGATCTAATATGTGATCATAGTCTATAGAAATATGTGTCTAATCATCTTCCAAATGGTCTATTTCATTAACCACGGTTGAAATTGTTTCCAAGTGTCACTCGATATCATGTCTCAACTGTATCTCTATACTCACAATCATCCCATTCATCGATGCTATAGGAACTGCAAAAACAAGCCTTCAATCTTGTCCAAATTTGTAGGGTCGAGTTGTCTGAGCTTCTAATTGAATGAAACTGTTGAGTTACATGCATTGTGTTCACCCGATGTTTTTGGGATCGGTCCAAATTTGTCACCTCCCAAAGTATTCTCCACACTAGGTGTTTCCTTGTTGCTTGTTCTCCCATGAAAGATGCACATCATTTCACTATAGATGCAGCGTCTCAAAGGTGATCACCTATAAACTTCATCTCTTCCCTTTGAAGGGCATTTTTTATGCATGCACCAGAACCATCGTTCTCTCCTTTGTCATGACAACTTTCAAAGTAGTTCAATATATGTGGCACCTTGTATTTTATGTGCAACAAATACAACCATTCAAATACACGTGCATTCTTGAACTATCTAGCACAACCATCTAACCAAATGAACTAAAGATAAAATGGTATATCCATAATTATCACATGATCATAGAATAATTTAAAGCAATGCTGCATGTAATGGATGTCATGGGTCCGGTCGTCACTTATGTAGAAGTGACTTTTTTTCAGTATCACATGTTTCTCTTCATTGCTATCTAGCCCATGTCAATACGTGATATGCACCATTATGCTCACCTACTTTGAGTGATAGTATTGACTTTGTATTTCATTTTGTGGTTGTAGGGTGTAATTTTTTGCAAAGTCAACCACTAATAGTATTGTTCTGAGAGGGAAGGTGTCCCGACATATTTTGAATTTCTCATCTTGACACCATTCCATATCGATATGTTGAATGTACTATTGGATCTTTCCATGAAACTATGAAATAAAATCACATACTTGCACCTGGTGTAAAAAAATAAACAATGTTATAAAACAACATAAAAAGATGTGTACATGAATATTAATATGTCAATATTCAACAATTTACCTGTGAAGTCACCAATTTAATATTCCTGCTTTCTTTCCCATCATGTAGCTGATATGTCTCATACTGATAGTTCTACTTCTCAACAATTGCATTCCCGAATGATTTATCTTCACTCGCATGGATGCAATCAGACCATATTGATAGCCCACCACAATTGCTGCAAGAACTCTCTACACATTGTTTTAAGTAATGTGTCTTCCCATATTTGCTTGGACACATTATGTTATGGATGAAATCTCTCACTGACATTGGTGGTACTGTACTTGATCATTCCTGCACATGGTTAGGATGCAAAAAATGACGTATATGTGCAAATGCATCGTAATATAGGTCAAAATTTTAGTGGTATCTACAACAACAAGTGTTTTGGATGGTATTGATTCTAACATACCAAGGTTTGAATTTTTCAAAAGATATTTGCCCGATCCTTAGCTCTACATGGGAAACTTTAAACATCTCGAACAGTTGAGTTTGTGTCATTTCAAGATAATGTTTAACATGAGGTTCATTGTTTCTAGAACCCCTACAATGTTTTAACACGTGCTTCGTGTTAGAAGAAGGCCTAGTGTTATCATCCCAAAATGTGTGCACTAGGCCCTTCACTGCTTCAACTAACTTCATGTCTTTGCGGGGAAACCTACCGCTAAATACCCATAATGTTTCCATTTTTTCCTCTACATCAAGGTTGTCTCTTCTTACTGAATATTTTTCAAGTGTATTTGGATGTAAAAGCACAATTTATGATGTGCATTTAAGTAAATGATGTTGTCTTGTGGATCTACATACAATTGATTTAGCCAATACATGGTGAGACACATTACAGTCCTGTGAAGGAGTTTTTTTACCAATCGATGTGAATGCAACAACAAGTGATTTAACAATGTGATTAATTGATTTGATATTATTCATTGTTATTATGACTAAATTTCTTCTAACAGTTTCCATATTTCTAGATTTAAGAAAAACTAAAAACAATTGTCATTTACCAGCTTCGGATTTGTTATCAAAATATTGTTTCATTATTTGAGAACAATGATGAAGGATAGTGTGTTTAGCCACCTTACCTTCCATGGAATTCAATTCGCTCTCATCCACTTGTATGCATTTAGGAGTTCTCTTTTGTTTTGATGTGAAATTTCTTTCCATTTGAAATGATGGACTGACGTTTACATCCACTACAGGCTGACAACTTCAATTAGGAGACTGAACCATCAACCATGGTTGTTGCTGAGTCACATTTTCATCTTGAATCTTCCCTCTTTTTTTATTTTTTATTTTCAGTTGCTTCTAGTGTAAACACCTTCGTCGCTGAATTCCGAACTCTATTACGTACATTCCCCATTGAAATCCACCCTAACTTCTACAAAACCTATGGATTTATGTAAGTAATGATTATATTGTAGGTTGAGTAGTTCTCTGGGCATGGGTTCAGAAGAATTATGCCTTTTTCTACTGTAAACTTGGCCCACAGCACGTAACCCAACATTTTTTATATAACACATATCACATATGTGATATAACGCATGTTTATTTTATCACATATGCGATATGGATACAATGCTTTTTAATTAACGAGAAGTTTTTATTACGTGATATCCAAATCACATATGCGATTTAGTGCATATCAAATATTAAACTTGAATTATCCATGCTTATCAAATATTAAAATATGAAATATCAAATGCATATCAAACTTGGACTGAAATATTTTAAACTTCTATAACCTTACAATGACCACATACCAATGGTTAAGACCTCCAAACATATCATTGGACCATGGTAGTGTCTAAAGAACTATCTCTTTTCTGGAAATATTCATAATGGTTCCTATATGACCATGGTCAATGCCTCCTGAGAAATATTCAATGCATAAAATAGACTAATGGCACATATATCCCATATTAAGGCTAAATACCCCCTTTAAAGGGCATGTCTAGTGCTTTAATACTTGTTTCTATTACACGGTTGTCCCATTACCATGGTTAAGACCCTAAGACCCATTATTAGTGCATAGAAAACCTCACAATGACACCCATATCCCACTAAAGGCCAAATATTCCATCTATAAGGAATGTGTGTTGATTTAGGGACTTATTGTCTACTCTTCCATGACTATAGTTGTAGTCCAGAGACCCATCCCTCCCATCCAAAAACCTATAATGGCACCCTTATCCCATTATAATACCCTTTAGACTCCCAATATTCCATCCAAATGGTCTATGGGGTGGATCATGGCCCAAAATTACATTGTTTAAGAGGGGGGGAGTCAAAGGAGGGAGAGGAAGGTGTGGAGGAAAAAATCAGAGGGAGAGATGGGTACGATGATGATGACTATGATGATGAGATGATGATGATGACGATGATCACGAATAGTATGACTATGATGACGATGATTATGATGATGATTACAATGATGAGGATGATGATGAATATGATGGTGATTATAAAGATGATGACGATGAGGATGATGACTATGATGATGATAATGAGGATGAGGATGATGATGAGGAGGAGGAGGATGGTGACTATGATGAGGAGGAGGAGGATGAGGGTGATTATGATGATGAGGAGGAGGAAGATGGTGACTATGATGATGATGATGAGGATGAGGGTGATTATGATGATGATGATGATGATGATGATTATGACAATGATGATGAATAGTGATGGTGGTGATGATGATGAGGAGGAGGAGGATAAGGATGAGGGTGATGAGGAGGAGGAGGAGGATGATGATGATGATGACGACGATGATGATGATGATGAAAAATGATGGTGATGAGGAGGAGGAGGGGAAGGAGGATGACGACGATGATGAGGAACAATGATGATGATGATAATAGGTTTAGTTGAAACTTTGCTTTGATTTTATTTTCAAGCATTTGCAATGGAATGGTGATGATGAACAATGATGATGATGATGACGAGGATGATGACAATGATGATGATGAATATGATGATGATGATGATGACGATGAGGATGATGATGATGATGATCGCAATGATGATGATGATGAAAAATGATGGTGATGATGATGATGATGATGATCACGATGATTATGATGATGATGATGATCACGATGATTATGACGATGATGATGATCACGATGACTATGGCTATGATGATGATGATGATTACGATGACGAGGAGGAGGATGACTATGATGATGATGATGAGGATGAGGATGATGATGATGATGATGATGATGATGATGATGATAATGATGATGATGAGGATGATGAGGATGATGATGATAACGATGACGATGATGATGAATAATGATGGTGATGATGATGATAATTATGATGACGAGGATGAGGGTGATGAGGAGGAGGAGGAGGAGGAGGAGGATGATGATGATGATGACGATGATGATGATGATGAACAATGATGGTGATGATGAGGAGGAGGAGGAGGAGGATGATGATGATGACGACGATGATGAGGAACAATGATGATGATGATGATGATGATGATAGATTTAGTTGAAACTTTGATTTTATTTTATTTTTAAGCATTTGCAATGGAATGGTGATGATGAACAATGATGAGGAGGAGGACAAGTATGATGACAATGATGATGATGGGGATGATGACTATGATGATGATGACGATGATCGTGATGACGATGATGATGAACAATGATGGTGATGATGATGATGATGATGATGATGATGATGATGACGATGATGATGACGATGATGATGATGATGACGACGACGACGATTATGATGATCACGATGACTATGGTTTTTATGATGATTATGATGATGATGATGATGAGAGAAATGAGATTTTTCCTGCTTACTATAAATACTAATTACTAAATCTTAAAAAATGTCAAAATATTTAATACACATATAAACACTCATTACACTAATGGCCACACACTTCTTTGTATATTTCTAGTACCAGATGATTTGTTATATTCTATGGACCGTACATTTGTAGACATCGATGAAAAAATGTCCACTCCTCATATCTATCCCATCCCCCCCTCATATATGTCCTCCCTTGACCCCCATCTCATATATCTCCCATAACCATCCCTCCCTTCCCCTTATATTTATTCTCCCTTCATCCCCCCCCCCCATATATGTCCCCTACTATTTTTTCCTTTCGTACCAAAGTAGTTAAGAAGAAATGCATATGTGTTATAACGCATATGCGATATGAATCGCATATGCGATATGAATAACCTATAATGCATATGCATGTTTTAAAAAATTTAAAACTCGATGGGAATCAGGTTTGGCATTATGTTTGGAATTAGCTTCGGACTACCGAACCTGTTGGATAGGACATAAAAATGAGGGCTATTGCCTATCTTTTAGAATTCTATCAATATGCTTAGTTTTGATGGCGTGTTTTTATTTTACAAACACAGTGTTTTTTTATAAAAATTTAGAATATTGTAGAGTACGGTCTTACGATTCTGAATATGTAATTTTTTCCTTCAAATGTATGGTTTAATTATTTATTATTATTTTTCTAAATGACACAGGTTAGTTTTCGAAAATAGATACATTGATTGTTTTTTATATAACTTTTGATTGCCTTCACCATTTGCCAAGAAAAATATATGGTGCACTAGGGGAGAGCTATATCTACAATATTATATATAGAAATCAAGGATTTCATTAATTTTTTCCTCTAGAGTGTTGCACCCGCACAAAACGTTTTCATTTCAATATGTTTTGAAAAATAATAGTTCATGAAACAATATGAATAAATAGTGTTGCACTAAGCCCATATGTCCTTTACATGTATGCAATATTTTATACAAAATTGGCATCATTTACCTCGTATATTGCTGCACCCGCACAAAAATATATGTTATGATGTGCTGAAATTTTGACAACCCAATTTCATGGAAACTAATCTTATAATCATTTGCACACATTTTTTCTACATAAATATTATATATTATGAAATCTGATTCAATTACCTATCTTTTGTGTTTTTACTTCATCTTCAAATCCATTAGGGAAGTAGCCCTAATTTTCACCTAAAGTTAGAGGTTCCAGGTTTTTCCAGTATTATGTGGCATCCAAATTGTCTTTAAAGGAGTCCATGATTGTGCATCAGCCCTAATATGTATAAGGAAGATGTGGATTTTAAGGATTTAAATGCATCCTATGAGAATCCAGTTTCCCATAATAGAATTCAATGGTTGAAATACATGCTACAAGAAGGATTGTTGTTCAAGAATAGTAAATTGTGCATTATTAAATGTTCTATGAGAAAAAAATATGATACAGCAGAAACATAGTGGAAGTTTGTCAAGTCATTTTGGACAGGACAAAACATTTTCTCAGGTGAGTACTTTTTTTTTTGGCCACGAATGCATAATTACGTAAATAAGTTTATTGAAAGTTGTAGGATATGTCAACATGTGAAAGGGAGGAGACAAAATACTAGACTGTATCAACCCATACCTATTCCAACTAGGTCTTGGGATTCCACTAGTATGGATTTTGTTCTAGGATTTCCTAGAAGTCAGAGGGGAAATTATTATGTTTATGTAGTAGTGGATAGGTTTTTAAAAATGGCTCATTTTATTTCTTGTAAGAATACTAATGATACAACACATATTGCTAATTTGTTCTTTTTATAAATTGTAAAGTTCCATGGTTTTCCTTTGAGCACCGTATCAGAAAGGGACACCAAATTTATTGGTCATTTCTTGAGAACCTTATGGAATAAATTGGATACAAATTAGTTTTTTCTCTGCTTATCATCCTCATACTTAAGTGGTAAATAAGATCTTGGGAAATATGTTGAGAAGTATTGTTTATGAGAATCCAAAAGAATGGGATTTACCTCTTGATCAAGTTGATTCTGCCTACAATGATTCACCTAATAGGAGTATGTGTATGACTCCTTTTTTATGTTGTGTATGGGATTTACCCAAGGGGAGTATATGAACTCAAAATTTTGGGAGGATAGGAAAGGAGAAGTGAAGATGGTGAATATTTTGCATCTAGTATGCATGAGCTAGAGGAAAATGTTAAAAGAAAATTGCAGAAGAGTGTTGGAAAATATAAATAGAGAGCATATTTAAAAACAAGGGAAGCAAAATTTCAGGTTGGATATTTAGTAATGGCATATATTAGAAAGAAGAGGCTTCCTAAGGGGACTTACAATAAACTGAAGCTCAAGAAAATAGGACCTTGTAAAATTTTGAGGAAGTTTTCAACAAATGCATACGAAATAGAACTTCCTTTTGATCTTCAAATTGCTCCATTTTTTAATCTTTCATATTTATATCATTTTAAATATTCAGGTGTTCATACAAAAGAAATGATCTTAGGTGAAGATGGTTCATTTTAGAATGGAAATGACAATTAATTCAAAAAGAGCAACCCGATATTGAAGCTATCCTTAATAAAAGAATTTCAAAGAAGATCAGAAACAATGATTATTTTCAGTATTTGGTCAAGTGGAAAGATCAGCCATCTGAAGATGCAACATGGATGACTAAATTGGATATTTTCAAGTACAATGTGAACTCAAAAGAACTATTGAAGAATTATTTTCTTCCCCCAGAGTATGATGCAGGAGCATCAAGTTAAAGTCCTATGTTTTCTGATTGAGCAAGAAATGTTATTTTTCTGCTTACATGTAATCATTTCTAGAAGGATAGGATTCGTTATAGAGACTTGTAATATATTTTATAGATAGGATTAGTTTGAATGTTATACTGGCAATTTTTCACTGATGTCCTCCAATCTTCCAAGAGGTTGATCGAGGATAGGTTAGTTGTAGACTTACTTTCTTAGGAATTCATATATCGCTTGTTCAGATCTGACAGGTTTAATGGAGTTCTATATTAGTGTTGAATGTAATAATCAAAGACAGTGTTTTTTGATGGAATGAACATAGTTTCAATTCTTTACATACATTTGAATATCTGATGTCTTCTTTTCAATAACCTGAAGTATTTTTTCATTCCTTGTATATGAGTGAATGGCGTGATTCTGTTAAGAATTCTCAAAATTGAAGGAGTGATGAACTCGTTGAATGCTACATAGGTGAATTGATTGTTTCAGTGATCAATTCAATTGTAGCAGTCCAAGTTAAAAACCAACAAGTTCAATAGATCTATGACTGTAGAGGAATTCCAAAATTTGGAGTTGCGAGTTAGTTAAACCGACGCTCTAAAACCAATCACCCATACGATTCTAAATCATATGGTAGAGATAGGAGGTGGATAAATATCGAAGGCCAGGTTTAATTCTACTGACAAAAGTGTGAGAGGTTAATGTCAAGGTAGGGGCATAGAATTGAGAACTAATCACTATGAAGGGATGTTTGATAAATGGACAAAGGAGTTTGTTAAGGAGATCAACAGCCGAAAGTGACTCCACTCGGAGAATTTTCATAGAAGTTAAGACGGCTCGACAGATGTGAAATTATAATCAAGAAGAGTTAAATTCTTGATTGGGATCCGTCAACTTTGAGTTAGGGACATATCAACTTCCAACAAAGAATCTTTTAATAACCGATTCCTGTTGATTGGAATAAGTTAGGTCTGCTAGCTCTTACTTGGAATCATAAAGTGTTTATTAGCCATTAGACTATATAAAAAATGGTGAAAAGATAAACAAACGAAATTATATTAAGTATCGTTAATTGTGCGCTAAGAGTCATTAAGTATCACAATTATAACAATAATTACTAGTTAAGCATGATTAACAGTAAATTGTCTTTAGATGTGGAATTTGTGTCTAGCTTGGATTGAAATGGATATGTGATGTTGACATAAGGTATTAGTTAGGAGAATTGTGAGGTAAACAATGGACCTCAAAACAAAAAATGTACCATAAAATTCAACTTTATAAGACGCAATCAAATTATAGGGAATGACATCATCCATTATGGTTAAGGTGGCATTGCTTGAGTTAAAGTTATTTACTTGTCAAATTCTAAATGGTGGATGAAATCTATGGTTAACCATACTCATAACAAAAAAGATACCCATAAATTACTTTCAAATATAATATTTATGTATTTAGTACTCTTAAAATACTTCTACTTAGAGTACTTTCTCTTTTGAATATAAAAATATATTATTAATCAAATTCAAACATAAATTGAAAAATGAAATTATGATTTAGTACTTTTGGATTTTATATAATATATATATATA
>LPNX010716472.1:234468-251999 GCA_001517045.1 Pseudotsuga menziesii
TATATATTATATTTAATTATATATATAATGTTATATTTAATTAAAAAATAGAGATTAAAAATTTATATTAAATCTGTAAATATATAAAATAAATAATTATTAATGTAAATTATTTTAAGTATAATTTAAAACTTATTTACAAAAGTTTAATTTATGTTTATAATTCATAACTAAAATGTTTTACTTTATTTTATTTTATAAGCACTTTATTTAGTATATTTATGAATTCAAAAGCACGTATGTTTCTAGTCATATCAAATATTATTTGTATTAATTTTATTTGTCAACATCTTTTCATTTTAACTTAACCATAGATACATGAATTGTAGTGAAAAAGGGAAGTTGTAAACATATCTTCCCCACAAAATGACAAACTTATAATATTTTATTATATATCTTATAAGGCCCATTTTAGACATCAAAATACCCCTAATAAGTAATCATTTACAACTCCTGGATCAGATGTTGGTATAGTTATTGAATTTATTTTAATTTATTCGTAATTAAATGGAATTTATCGTTATTAAATCATGAAAAATGAAATTTAATATTTGTTTAACTAATCTGCTATGTTAAAATTATCTAATTAGTCTTAGAAAGTTAATTATATGTCCCTGAGATCCTTTCATATTCCTGAGGGATATTACAAGTGGTATCAGAGCTTAGATTCCAACAATGCGGCTATTGATCCTTTTACAAAGTTATTATCTTTTGTATATGTGGGTTTGGAGTTTAGAAATGTGCTTAGTAAGGTTAATTTAACCTCCCTTATGTTAATAGGAGAATAAGAAACCTCACTTTATAGATTAGTTTGTTGTATGCCTTAGAATTAATTAATATTGTATATTTTTTGTTCAATAGATTGATCAGTAAGTACTATGTGGTTCATATCTAATCATTTACTCTGACTTGATTGGTTGATTCTTGTGCATTGCCTCTTTTACTGCTCATTAAATTGTTAATATTGAAATGTTTCTTGTAATATGACTTATGTATTGCTACATTATGATTATTAATTAATAAGTAAATAATTGTCATTATAATAGTATGTACTATGTATCATTGTCAGTATTAATTTCATGTTAAGTTTTTAAGATGATATAGTTCTATTATTATTAAATATTGATATGATTTATTAATTGACATTTATACCCTATATGAGTTTTGCATTTTATCTCGATGGTATGCTTTTATAGTCTTATTTATGCCACTTCATGGCAATGGTTACACGGATGAGTAACTCCTTGCCTATTTTAGGATTGAGACACTTGTCTAATTGGTGTTTCCCATTATCCTTTTTTTTATGCATGTAGTAAGTTTTTATACTATTTATTAATTATTTACTTTCCAAAATTATATAATTAGTTAATGGCGGAATTTCCGCTTGGAGGTAAACATAGCTATGGGCTATTTTTGTATTATATTATTTAATTTATCTATTTTGGGGTTAGTGGTGGTATTATTATTATTATCTTATATATCTTACTAAATTATTTATTGACTAGAGAAAATGAGCCACTTGGCCCTAATGGTTCATATTCTCTTTTATTTTATTTATTTTGCTTTTGGAGACGTAACTCTTTGTCTATTTTTGGAGGAGAATTAGACACTTGTCTCTAATGGTTCTTATTCTCTTTTATTTTATTTATTTTACTTATGGAGATGTAACTCCTAGTCTATTTTTAAGGAAATGAGCCACTTGCCTCTAATGACTCATATTCTCTTAATTTTATTTATTTTATTTTATGTGTATCAGTATGTAGTATAGTAGTGCAAGATTTTATATATATATATATGACATTGACATAAATATGTATAATATGATATGTGTGATATGTATAGTTTTTAAAAGTGTATATAAGAATAGACACATTATTATATAGTGAATGCTTGTATGTTTGTATATACTATAATATGAATTTTATAATATGAATTTTATTATATATATAATAGTTATTAGTATTATATGTATGTAATACTATGAATATATGTATAGAGGTGAAAGCATGTAATTATGTAAGTGTAAAATATGGAAGTGTTTGAAGGTATTTGAAAGTTTTCGGAAGTATTTGAGAGTTTTGAAATATTAGGGAGTATAGTGTGATCAAAAGTGTTATGTTAGTATATATGTTATAATCTGTATTTAATATGATGGTATTGGGTTATGCAATTATTTGCATTATTGTATGGATATTATGGTATAACATAATAATTGTTAGTATAATAAACTATGAAATAATGAGATATTGGTAAGCTTGTGAGCTTGTGAAACCATGCATTCTTTTCTATGTGAATGAACTTTGTGCTTGAAGCACTATGATCTTGTATGGTTTCGACGGTAATCCTGAAAAAATCTAGTGTAGTCCCTCTATATCCACTACTTGGCTATGTCCTATACTTGCACATAAATCTTGATGGTGAATGGTGTTATGTTCATTCCCTACATCGTCTAGATTACCATTGAACCTAGTAGTAGGGGGGAAGAGGAAGTATGTGGTGAGGAATATATTTTTGTCTTCTCAAATTGATACATGAGATATTATTTAGTGGACCTCTATTGTGGGTTTGTGTCATGCACCTAAGGGTGGCCTTTGAAAGTGATATCTAGCTTGACAGTACCAAAGGCTGTGTAGGACATGATCCGGATGATCCCAATTGCGCATTGATAAGATAAATTATTTATCTCATGTTTTTTTAATTTACTTGGCTCCAATATAATTTATTTATGGATGCACATGAAAATTTTGATGAAACATATGAGCTATTTGTGGAATAAATTTCTCATAGAATTCAATATTTTTTTTTGATGATGGAACATCGCTCAGGAAACCCTCAGGTACTTCCCCATTTTTTAGGAGGGTACCTGAGGTAAAGTTAAGGCCCTTATTATAGGGCATAACCCAGTGGGGACATCGAGTGAGGCCACTACAGAGACACCCAAGGATTTGACCCCGATACCTTCTACTACTGTAAACAACTCTTAACCACTTCAGCTAACCCACATGGATTAAAAGGTAACTGGAATTAAATCTGTGGATACTATGAAACATTCATACGGTTCAACTAATAAACCGTCCCCATCAGGACTATAATTCAATATATTTATGCAAATAAATTTTATGAAGGAATTGGAAACTAGATTTTGGTATTTTGTGCACAAATTATTTGAAAAAAATATTGTTTGTTACTTGTGCTACATAACTGATATTTATACCCATTTTCATTATATAATGTTAATTTTAATGATATAATATCATCATAATTATTTAAGACACTTCTCTTTGATGATTTTACCTTTTATTAAAAAACAAGTTCTTCGATCGGATTGTTTGTCTTAGTTTAGAGACTTGGAACACAAAGTGTTTGTAAAAATTATGGAGTGTTCATTTTAAACTTATATCTGATAAATAATACTTAAATATGTGTAATAATGTGAACATAAATCCTCTTGGTGGTGTTTGGGAAATTTATACCGAAACTCTAGATCAATTTCTAATTTCTAGCTCCTTCAATGAAATTGTTTTGAGTAGATTTGTGACTTTGCATATGAAGTGTTTTAAAACATGTTTGAATAAGATATACCTATTTTATGAATTATAAAACATGTTATTTATATTTTTAATTTCATTTGAATGTCTCTATGAGATGTGGAGTTAATTCTTCTAGTGATACCTAGAATTACTAGTCAATTCAAATGAGTAGAATTAACTAGTTTTGTGAGTTGTTGAATGGAATGTATATGGGTAGAAATATATATCCATATAATTGTAAGTGACCCCTGATACATTTTATAAGAGCTAAAATAGTGATATATTTATCTTTACTTGGAAATTGGAAAGTTAAATTGGAAACTAGGTACATTGTAGTGAAATCAGTGGTAACTTGTTTTTGGATTCGAATATTTTATTTTGGTAAAAGATGAATGTACATCCATATGCTCTATTATTAGTACATTAATTGTTCTATAGAATTATATTTTATAGATATGTACCTTCACCTCTACGTGCGTTGAAACTCAGTATAACTAGTTTGATTGAACTCTTGGCAACATGTTTATTAACTAGTTCTATTCATTGAACTTGAAATATATTTTTTTTATGTACTCGGATCATATCTACAAAAGTTCTTTATTTTAATGTATTTGCATGATTAAATATGTATATAATGGTTTTGGGTTCAATTTTTCGTTCATTGGAATGGTTTCATGTCAAATTTGTTCAAGACTAGATCTTAGTATTGAAAAACTAGTTAGCTAGTTCTTGTGGAATAATTTTCATAATTACTATGTTTAATTAATTGGAAAATGGTAATTAAGAATAATTTACATGTTATAAGGTGTTTATTATCCATTGGAATTTATAAACAATGTTCTAGTGATAAATAAATGAAATTATATAAAGTACCATCAATTATGTGCTAAGAGTCATTAAGTATCATAGTCAGAACACTAATAACTAGTTAATCGTGATTAAGAGTAAATGGCCTTTAGAGCTGGAATTTATATCTAAATTGGATTGGAATGGATATGTGATGTTTCTCTAATGTGTTAGTAATATGTACCAGCCCTTGGATCAGATGTTGGAATCGTTATTGAATTTATTTTAATCTATTGGTAATTAAAGGGACTTTGTCATGACTAAATCCTGAAAATGAACTTTAATATTTGTGTAACTAACTTGTTTTGTTAAACTTACCTAAATATCCTTATATAGATAATTATATGTCCCTCATACCCTTTGACATCCCAGGGGGACATTACAATTTTAAAAGGGGATCTACCAAGTGCTGAGAGGGATAAAATCTCTTGAGGTGCAAACCCATTTTTAGAGCGTAAATGCTCACAACGAATTTTAATTTCTTTAATTTGTTTAGTTTTATATATTTTCCATTGTAAATTTTTTAAACTTAATTTTTTCCGACATGTTTTTATTATAATATGTTACTATTTTTTTAAAGAGACATGTTTCAACCTTAGGATGAACTAGAAGGAGTTACACATCCCCCTATTGGCTTGTAGAATGCACCTCTTCGTTGTAATAAAGTGTGTGTGCATGCAATTTCACGACGATGCAGCGACATATATTGGGTGGTAAATAATTATAGTGGAATTATAATGTGTATCGATCGATTAACTATAATTAGCTCGTTGAAATTTAAATGTTATAATGAATTATATTTATGCATGATAATGGATATAAATATGATGTTTGGATAGATAAATAAGACAAGAACATGACCTATCTAGGTAACTACTACATTTTAATTCTAATCGAGAAAATGTATGCATGAATAACAATGAGGTGTTTGAAATAAAAAATTAGGTGTTAATTGTACAATATGAAATGGTATCAGATCTTAACGTTGCAGCACTTGGACCTAATGGACTCAACTATGATGCTCAAACATTTAAATGAAATTGATGAAATGTAATGTTTACACAAATAAAAAGGAATATAGAACTATAGAATAATATAGAAACATGAAACATAGGGGAAGACAGGTGAGGTTCCCATTCAACACAGGGTAGAGGTGTAGAAATAATAGATCAATGCTATGTGAAATGATGCTAAGAAGAAGCACAGGAAATAGATCTTGCTACTAAGAATTCTCACAAGAATACATAGGAAAATAAGAGAGAAGAAAAGAGACTGAATCACATGAATGAAGAGATGAATATTGGTGTGTATCCTTCCATTGAATAATTATGAATAATAGAGTACATAAATAGTACATCCCTCATGGGGAAGTCGAATTGTATGGAAACAACTCATAAATTTCAAAAAGGCTGACTTACCAAAATATAGCAAACCCCCATAGGTGGATAAAGCACTTGATAAATCTATCAAGGACCTCACGAGTTGGAAAAAGCATGAGTGATTTTTCAAGGAGATGGAAATAACATGCTAATCCTAGAAAATGGAGAAAAACTAATGGAGGATGGGTTGGAAACAAAAGCTCCCAGTTTCCTAGTTGACTAGCTTTTATCTTATCCATAGAAAAGCAGGAAAAAGCAGAAAAAGCAAAAAAAAGCAGAATCTGCTATAAGGTCCTGTATACTAATTCTATATGAAACCAAAATCAGAAATAAATCATTCCTAGGATATAGATGGCATGCATTGACTTTAAGGTGCAAGTGGACGCCAACTAATTAAGCTAGTGGGTGAATAATTAATCAAATAATGATTAATTATTTTATCCTAAGTTGTGAGTGGGTTTAATATATTCCAACACCCCCATATAATTCTAAATTTATGATGGTATGACAAAAAATATGGATGCATATAGGGCCCAGCAACAAGGCTATGGTCACCCTTTTACAATTATTATATCCAGAAAATTGAGGAAAGAGGCAAAACCACATGGGGAAAATCCTCCCTCAAGATGGGACAAGGCACAAAATTTGAAATATGTCTTCAACATATCTTCATATTCACTTTAATGAGCTGACTGAACTGCTTCTGGATGAAGGACTTGCTGAAGAAATCATGAACTCCATGATCATGCGCTGGAGTGTAGAACCTGCAAGAAGGAAGAGGAGAGACTCCTTGTATCTCATCATCTGATGAAGTAGGAGCATTATCTGAATGCTTCTTGCTGCTGTCAAACTCTAATATGCAAACATAATCTGAAATGGAAAAGATATCTGTGCATACCCCTTTCCAAAGAGTACAAAAAATAAGACAATTTATTTCACACCCAATTCCCTGAATAGCAGCAAAATTGTGATGTGAATACATGTCAATGTTCCAATATGATGTAGCACCTATATAGATCTGATATGAGGCTGATAAAACTATGATATATCATAAATATTAACATATGGAACAGCAAGGACAAAGTATTCAATGGATCCATGAGGATATAGGGCTAGACTAGGAAAATTATGAGCAACTGGGAAAAACTGATAAGTGTAAAAATCTGAATGATGGATGGGAAGAATGAGATGTTCACAATATTCAAGAAGGCTCTGAGTATTGATGCCAAGAACAAATAAGGATATGCTGAAGCACATGAGATCAATTATGGTAAGTGGTATGACACAAATAAGGCTTGATGTGGCTAAGCAAACATCCTGGAAATCACTGGGTTGCGCACCATCAATGAGAGAGGCATGCAAGAGGTGTGAAGAATCTGGCACATAGATCTCAGAATATAAGATAGGAGATTGAGAGAACAATGAATGGGTTATAGGATCATAATAAATATCATCAGAAGCTCCATATGTTACTTCTTTTTCATCAATAGTATCACAAGAAGAAAAATCACCTTCAAGAGACACAGAAAAAGATGGCTCTTCAATATTTGCTTCTTCATTGAAGGAGGAAGCATTCGAATGAAAGAGGGAAGCAGCAACATGAACTGTATGAGAAAATTCTTCATCCTGATCAACTTCATCAGAGAATGTAGAGGCCAATAAATCTTGATAGAGAGAACAAGAGGTGATGCTAGGTTCGCTCCATGCTTCATCTTCAATTTCCTGCAAACCAAAAGCTTTTTCCAAAATTTTCCAAAGCTCAAATGGATATTCAGCAGAATCTATGAGATGATATATATTTGGATACATTCCCAAACACATAATTCCATAATCTCTATCACAATTATTTAGCCAATCAATCTTCTCTTCATAAGACTCAGGTTCACTCAATGCACCAATGGAGACATCAAAGAGACATTGCCTCTTCAAGTATGCACTCATCTTTGGCTTCCAATCAGCATAGTTGAAAGGAGATAGTAGAGGAACTTTTGAATCCATATTTAAGTTTTTGATATGCTCTAAGAGATACTCTCTGCAATCTACAAAACAAACTAGGAGAAAATCTTGTAAGCTAGACAAGCTCTTCTTCAAAGAGGGATAGGAGACTGGAAGCGCTCCTCAACTTTGTAGAGCTTGATCAACCTTGTAGCTCTGATACCATGTATAAATAATAGATCAATGCTATGTTCAATGATGCTAAGAATAAGCATAGGAAATAGATCTTGCTACTAAGAATTCTCACAAGTATACACAGGAAAATAAGAGAGAAGAAAAGAGACTGAATCACATGAATGAAGAGATGAATATTGGTGTGTATCCTTCCATTGAATAATTATGAATAATAGAGTACATAAATAGTACATCCCTCATGGGGAAATCTAATTGTATGGAAACAACTCATAAATCTCAAAAAGGATGACTTACCAAAATATAGCAAACCCCCATAGGTGGATAAAGCACTTGCTAAATCTATCAAGGACCTCACGAGTTGGAAAAAGCATGAGTGATTTGTCAAGGAGATGGAAATAACATGCTAATCCTAGAAAATGGAGAAAAACTAATGGAGGATGGGTTGGAAACAAAAGCTCCCAGTTTCCTAGTTGACTAGCATTTATCTTATCCATAGAAAAGCAGGAAAAAGCAGAAAAAAACAGAATCTGCTATAAGGTCCTGTATACTAATTCTAGATGAACCTAGAATTAGAAATAAATCATTCCTAGGATATAGATGGAATGCATTGACTTTAAGGTGCAAGTGTATGCCAACTAATTAAGCTAGTGGGTGAATAATTAGTCAAATAATGATTAATTATTTTATCCTAAGTTGTGAGTGGGTTTAATATATTCCAACAAGAGGAAAGACCATTTCCATAAGAAGATGTGTTGGTTGATTTAAAAATATATTCAAGGGAAAAAACCCCATCGACAATCATGGAAATAATGATAACCTTACATGTAGAGTTGCATTGTTTCAAGGAAAACAACATAAAATATTTGGAGGAGAAAGGTGAAATAATTACTATCCAGTTACAAAATATCACTGAAATTCAAAATAACGTGCAGTCTTTCAACAACTCCAATACTGGAGGCAATAAATCATCTAAAGAAAAAGGATATAGAAGTAAGGAACCAAAGTCTAAACTCCAACCTTAGGAAGGAATCAACTCAACTATCAATGAAGGGGCAATCTCTAACATCTACAAAAGTGATAGTACAAGGAGATTACCACATAAGAAAAACTATAAGAAACATTTCTCCAATCATCTAAAGGGGGGATTCAAGAAGGTTAATCCACCCACCTTTAATGGTGAGGTGAAAAATATAAATCTTGGATTCTGATGATGTAGAAATACTTCCAAATCTGTAACTATATGATAATAATATGAAATCCTAGTTGGTTGTGTTTAACATTATAGCCAAGACATGCATTCGGTGGAAAGATATGAAACTGACCAAGAGAATCAACGAAAAGGAAATTAGCGAGAAATATTTTAATGAGTTGTTCAAGAAGAAGTTCCTATCTAAGAGATTCCATGATAAAAAGATAAAGGAATTACATGAGCTCAATATGGGCTAGATGACCATGGATTATTGATCAATAAGTTCTTAGAATTATTGTTCTGTGTTTCGCACATCAAAGGAGAGAATCTCAATGTCTAGATATTTCTTACTTGATTCCCTTAGTACTTTCAGGTCATACTTGAGTTTGAATTATCAAAGGACCTAAAACAAGTCATTTACAAGGAAATACTATGTTATGAATAGAGCCATCACATATCTAAGAGCCTATAGATCATATGTGAAAAGAAGAGGTAAAAATTTGAATGGAAAAATAAAAGGTATAATCCCTTTGAATTTAAAAATAAATATAAGTATTTTCAAAATAGTAATGCATATGGAAAGAATGTTCCTACTCAAAGTAGAAACCAGTGTAATGGAACTATAAGAAAGAAACTAAAAGGGACCAATCTAGGGCCATTGAGATGTTGGGGATCCAGTGAGAACCACAGAATCATAGAATGGGATAAAAAAAGAAAGATGTTTAGGTCATTTCACAAACTTCAAGAATATACTATTGTTAATGATATAATTAGAAGCCTAAGAAAATATGGAGCATTGGACAATAGGAATGTTGAACATTAGTCGTCGATCATGGAAGTCAAAGGTAAAATTTCTAGAAAACTTATTTCCCTTCTTATTCATCTTGGTTCTTGTAAAAGTTATATTTCTCTGAGGATCACTTACCGGTGCACATTCTAGAAAAGTAAATAAAAGTATGCTTGGATATTTCAATTGTCTAGAAGAAAAAATAAATAAGGTGTCCAAGATTATCGTAAGTTATCCTATAGAACTAGACAAAATTCATACAACAACATATATGAACATTTTAGATTTAGGATCTTATGATCTACTGATAGGAATGGATTGATTGGAAAACAAAAAAATCATCTTGAATTATTTTATCAAGACATTTTTTTGTGAATATGATGAAAGGATTCTCAAAGTGGTAAAAGGCATACCTCATGGAGTCTTGATGAGATAGATTTCATCTTTGCAATTGAAACCCAATGCCAGAAAGTGATGCAAGCTGCATGCAATCCAAATAGTAAATTATGGAAAAGAAGTTGATTCTAAGCTATAATACTTTCCTATTTTAATGAACTTGAAATACCTATTTCAAGAATAAATACATGGTATTCCTCCAAACAAGGACCTAGATTTTACTATCAATCTAATACTTGGAAAGTTATGCAACCAAGTCCTAGAAATAGCATAAAAAGAGAACAAATAGACAATACAAGAGTAATCCACAACTTAACAATGAAGAACATAGATAAATATAAATCCTCTTTGAGGGAGTAACCTCCTTACATAATGAACTGAGTACACAAGACACAATAAGAGACAATGATGACTAAATGATAATATATCCTTCCTATATATAGGAGACAAATGTGTAAAATAACAACTAATATACCCACTAATAGATCCAAGTCGACATAAATAATATGTTATCCACCACAATATAGAGGGTAATTCACTACACTATATGGGGTAATGTGTCATCATTAAACGCTTAGCATGCCCCTCCCCTTCAAAAAGTGTTTTCCTCAACACTGTACTAGTTCTGGATCCTATGGTATAAAGGACTCATCTTTTGATGTTGAATATTTTATGGTTAATTTCTTCCATTTAATGAGATACTATGGAATTGATCAATTTTGAAGCTGTCTAGTTCATATTTCAGTGATTTCTTCAAGCTCCAAGATTATTTTTCTTTCCTCATCAATTTTTGGTAATATCGTTTGAACTGGTATCTTGTCACCTATTACCTTCTTTAAATAGGAAACATGGAAAAATGGATGGACTCGTGAAGATGAAAGTAGTTCCAATTTGTATCCCATACCACCAGTATGTAGTTCCAATTTGTAGCCCATAATAGCAATTTATTATCCTTCTTGGTGTTCTCCAGGGACATCTCTTTGTATGGTTGTAGTCTTACAAATACCCAATCCCCCACATTAAGGATTCATTCACTGTGGTGTTGAACTACTTTATTAATTTGTCACAGTGGTCTTGGAACTGAAAACAAAGTCTCACAAAGAATATAGACAAATATGCATAAAATTGGAAAAATGGTGTTGCAATGGGAGTAGCAACTCTGTATAATCAATAAAAAATGAGTAATACAATACAATTATCATGCAAGGTGCATTAATTCCAAGACAATTTAAATTCTCAAGGAGGTCATTCAAATTGAATGAATGGGTGTAGCTTAACTAACTATAAGCCATAGTAAACACACTAGTTAACCAACTGATCAAGTGCCAATTGACTCAAGTGAGTCCTAACTGAAGTCAGAGTGTAATGAATGACTGATTCTAACTAAAAGTAGCTCAGACACATGTCATTGCATGCCAACCAACAACTGGTAGTGCATCATTAACTCCAATGAACCCCGATGACGTTAACTGAAGTCAAACTGGCCATTAGTGGTGGTTGGAGGCGCCCCTGTTGACTCCAGTTCATTAAATGTTAATATAATAAACAATATAATTAATGGAGGTGCCTTCACCACTCACCTTAACTAATTGTAACCATCATTTAGCAATTAGGTGCATTTATGACACTCAGATCACTCTCGGAGTGCTCTAGTTGGCCTCCCCAAATGAAGGAGAAGGCTTAGTTGGCATCCTTGACTGAAGGTATGCATGGGTGTGCTCATGTTGATGTCATACAGTGCTCCTATGATGCCAATTAAGTCAATAAAACTTAGGATAGTGGTTTAACAAGGCCATATTGACCAAATTAAGTGTGCATGGTGGGTAAGTGTCTCCAACACCCCCCCTTAAGCTATACTTAGGTGAAGTAGAAACATAAAGTGCATGAAATGCTAGGGCCATGGAAACTAAGGCCATAGGTCACCCTATACAATAATGAACTCAAACAATGCTCAAAAATAAATCTAAGTGAGGAAAGGAGGGAATACCTAGTGGGAAAAACCCCCCCTCAAGATGAACACTGAAAGTAGTCTGATCACCCTGATGAAATCACCCCCAATAGTGAACGGAGGTAAGTGAACTTCTTTTCTGAAAATATCTGGGTGAATATGTTTGCAATCTGCTCATCAGTTAGGTAGTATTGTATAATGATGGTCCTATCATGCACTAACTCTCTGATGTAGTGCATGTGTATATTTACATGCTTGGTCCTATGCCTGGTAACTGGATCTGTGAATATGTTAATAGCACTTTTATTGTCACAAAATAGGATAGTGGAGAAATTACTTCCAATATCAAACTCTGAAACAATGCCTTGCAACCAAACAGCTTGGATGCAAGCATTCACCGCTCCTCAGTACTCGACCTTTGCTGAAGACAATGCTATGGCGGCCTGCTTTTTGTTAGAACAGAAAATGTAGCCACCACCAAACATGAATACATATCTGGAAGTAGACTTTTTATCAATAGAATCACCTGCCCAATCGAAATCTATGTAACTAACCAGCTCTAGCTCGGAGTCAGCATAGCGAATGTCATAGGTCCTAGTTCCTTGAATATACTGGAGGATCCTCTTAGCTACATTCAAATGAATATAATGAGTCTGCTACATGTATATTTACATAGCATTCATGGCATAGTAGATATCAGGATGAGAATGATTCAAGTAGATCAAGCTACCTATCAGTTGTCAATAAATAGTGCAGTCCATGGGAGGTGTGCATTTTCCTTCTTCAATGCTGATCCCTGAAAGGAAATGGAATGGATCAGCCTTACATTCAGCCATGTTAAAATTTAATAACATATCTTATATGTATTTGGATTGAGTGACCATTATCCCATCAAAATTTTGCCCAATTTTGAGCCCCAGAAATTGCTTCAAGAGCCCCAAATCACTCATTTCAAATGCATTGTGGAGAGCAGTTTTGATGACTGAAATAGAAGTAATTGTGCTACATATAATCAGTAAGTAATCAAAATATAAAATAATAATAATCAAATTACCATCATACTATTGTATATACACATTTTTATCTGATTTACACCTTTGGAAGTTTTGCGAGAGAAGGAAGGCATCCAGCATGGAATACCACTCTCTTGGGGCCTGTTTTAACCCATATAGTGACTTATTTATCTTGCAAACCAAAAATGGATCAGAAATATATCCCCAAGGATACTTCATGTATATCTACTCATGAAGATCTCCATGCAGAAAGGCATACTTAACATCCATATGATGCACTTCCCAGTGCTTAGATGCAGAAATTGCCAAAACTAGGCGGATGGAGTCCATTTTTGCAACCGGTGCAAAAGTATAATGGTAGTCCACACCTTGGACCTAGGAGAAACCTTTCACTACCAGTATTGCCTTATATTTGAAGGTGCTTCCAGCAACAGAAACCTTAGTCTAAAACATCCACTTGGATTGAACTAATTTCCTCGCTGGAGGAAGAGAAACTAGCTCCCAAGTAGTGTTTTTCTGAAGAGAATTCATCTCTTCATCCATGGAAACTTGCCATATCAGATCCATCTGAGCATGGTAGTAAGACTTAGGGTCTGAAATTATCATCAAATAATAATATTCAGATAGAAAATAATCAGGGAAAGAGAGCGCAATACTTGCTCTTTGAAAATCATACCGGGCTCTCCTTGGATCATCCAGATTTCCAATGTTATCTCCTACGGAGGAGAGTGTCTGTCGAGCCCAAGTTGGGAGATGATTTTGGACTTTAGGTTCTGATTCAAAATCTTATATTTTCTGTACACTGATATCATAAATCATAGGATCCAAATCAGGGTCATCACCCCCAATTACATGATCCAAATATTCAGTAGAATAGGAAGAAAATTTAGCAGTTTTCTCCTTCGCTAGTTCTACCTCCTGAAGAGGCTCATCAAAATTGACACTCCTTTCAATGATGATATATTTTTTTTGATATAAAACATATTGAAACATTTTAATTCATCAAGATATCCAATAAAAATACATTCTACACTTTGCGGTTGCAAAACCCTCCTTTTATCAAGTGGAATTTGGGCCCATGCAGTGAACCTAAACACCCGCAGATTCAACACATTCGGCTTGTGTAAGAAATATGCTTCGAAAGGGGTCTTACCTTTCATATATGAGTGTGGAACTCTGTTCTGAATATATTCTACAGCATGCATTTCTTCAGCCCACAAATTTGCATACAACTTCTTTGATTCCAATGTACAGGTGGTCATCTCCTTGAAAGACCAATTCTTCCTCTCCGCTACACCGTTCTGCTGGGGATTGTAGGGGACTGATTGTTGGATATGAATAAAACTTTGGGAACATATATGCAGTAAATAATTACTGACATACTCCCCACCATTATAAGATATCAAGATCTTGATCTTTTGGCTAGATGCATTCTCAATCAAGGCCTTCAATTCAGTGAATTTTTCCAAGACTTTCGACTACTTTTTGATAAAAAAGGCCCATATGTATCTGCAAAAGTCATCAATGAAAGTTAGAAAGTACCTTGATCCACTCATGGATGTGATAGGCATGGGACTGCTGATATCAGAATGTATCAGTCCCAATATGCATGATGTTCGGCTTGCCTTCCCCCGATCGAACTTATGCTCAGGGTGATTTCCAACAACACAGCCCTTGCAAATTCCAGTGGTAGCTTTGATGACTGGGAGGCCTTAAACCATATAATTATTCTATAATTTTTGTAAGTATTTGAATTTCATATGGCCAAACCTCTCATGCCACTGTCTACTAACTTCATTTCCATGAGTCAACAATGTGGTGGGCTTTGCATCCACCACAAAATGGGAGAACTCGTAGGATTTTGCATGATGGTTTGCAAGGCCTTTTGCTACAAATTTTCCTGATGCAAGTTCTATGATCTCTACATCATCCGAGCTAAAGGAGACTCTCTTGGGTACTTCCATATGTGTCATTTGATAAACACTTAGGAGGTTTGATGCAAGAGATGGTACATATAGAACAGTGGAAAAATAGCCATGCTCAAGATCTACAGTACCTTTTCCTTCGGATATGATTATGGAGTCATATCCCATGTGGATGGGAATGTATTTGCTGGTCTCCAAAGATGAGAAGGAGTCTCTTTCATCCATCATGTGGTTCGAAGCTCCAGAATCTATCAAGAGTGATTTGGACTTCGAAGTGCTTTCCATGAGGGCATGACCTATTTCATTTCGTGGTTCTTGATCTTGCTAATCTCTCCTCCAAAATATTTCTGAAAGATTGATGTGATTTTTCTCAAGAAGAGAAGCAGCTTCATCAAGTTTCTTTTTCGTGTAGGCATGTTCAAGGTGGAAGCCCTTCCCATAGTATGAAAACTTAACTTTTTCCTTTCCATGATGCATATTTCCTTTTTTTTTCTTCGAGCCGGAAGGCTCTTCGTGCTGTTGGTTTTAGACTTTAGGCTTAGGAGATTCGAATTTGGTTTTTCGGTTCTTTTGCTGCTTTCCTTTACCCTTCAGATCTTTGGGCCTCGAGACATAGAGGGCTTGATCATGGGAGGATATAATGATCCCCATCTGGACAAGCTTATCACGTTCACTTGTTAAGGACTCAATGAAGGCATTGAGTGAAGGCATCTTCCATCCAGGGGTTGTGAGCTTCCCCGCATGGAATGTAGAGACAAACACCGAATAATCAGCTCCAAGTTTGGAGAGTATGGAAAGGATGAGATGATCATCCTCCTTCTCCACCTTACATTACTTCAACAGTAAGACAATGTGCTTAAACTTTGTGAAAAAATCCTTTAAGGTCTCAAAATTGGAAGGATAGAGAGACATCAACTCATTTTCAAGCTAGTATACTCTCAAATCATCTTGTTTTCCATACAGGGTTTCCAATTTGTCCCAAATTTCCTTTGCAGTCTTCAATCCCGAGAGATGGAAAAGAAGAACATAGGAAACAGAGAGGCACAAGAATTTGAATGCTGCCTATTTATTGTTCAAGAATCTAGCTTTGTCTATCATAGAAGTAGGTTGTTCTTCAGTGTTTGTAACAACTATAAAATAAAATATTATTTAGATTAGTTAATTATCTTATGAAAGGGTCTAACCCTTCAGTTTACACGCTCAAAGCCTATAAAGGTGAGATTCCCTTGTAATTATTAAATCATATAATATATTATAACATTTATCATTCAAAATTATAGTCAGATTCGACTACTAACAAACAACCAAATTCAGTTTCTCCATTTGGTATTAAAGAAGATTCGCTACTACACTTTGAGCTTGGACTCGGCTCATCAACTAGATCGGACTCAGCTCATCAACCAGCTTGGACTCAACTCATATTTTTTTTTATTTTTCCACTGCTCTGTTTCACCCATACCTCATACCTCCCTCACTCATCCCTCTGCATCTCCCCATCTTCTCTCCATAACCTCACCCCTCCATCCTCTGCACACCTTCCCCCTTCCAACCGTATCCAAGCCTATTGATGCCTATGCACAATCAATGCTATTAAGATCCTGACTGCCATCGCATTTTTGTCTCCCGCCTACATTCTCTTCCCCCACGTCCCATATCATCCTCTTGTGATTCTCTTTCCCCCCTCCTTCTGCATATCATCCCCGTGTTGTTGCTCATTTCTCCTATAATTGCTCCTCGCTTAACTTCTATCTCCCCCACTCCTCTCCCACACCCATGCATCCATGCCACATTTCCCTCTCTTCTCTCCTCACGCTCGACTCCCAATTGCAGCCACTCTACCCACCTGCTTCACTATCCCACGCTCCTCTTCCCTCTTCCATGCTCCTTCTCTTGTGTGCCACTGCCTCCTCTATTGCACCCTCCATCCTCCATTCACCATTTTGCATCATCGTGCCACCTGTCCACTACCACCTCTAACTTCATGATTCATTCGTTCACACCGGCCTAGCTCCATGAGCTCCTCTCCTACCCACATGTGCCCAGCCTACTCCTTCACTTGCTCGCAACCTACTCACGCCGCTTGCTCGCAGCCTTCCCCCATCTCCTCCCATCTAGAACTTGTTGCCTCGTGCCTCATCACCATCAACCCTAAAACGCCAACTCTCCTCCTCCATGGGAACGTTAAGCTCTGCAAAAAAAATATAATTTTTAATAAACAAAAAAAAATATATATATATAATAATAATAAATTATTGTTATTATTATTATATTATATTATAATATTTGTTAATATTGTTATAACAATAATTTTTTAAACAATATTATTATTATAATATTTGTTTTAATATATATATATATATATATATACATATATATATATATATATAT
>LPNX010716472.1:267770-292832 GCA_001517045.1 Pseudotsuga menziesii
GTTGGATGAGTTGGGGAGCAAGAAAGAGTGGAGAGAAAGGTTTTAGGTGTTAGGAGTGAGAGGGAGGTGCTAGGGGGATGTGTGTGTGTGTGTGAGAGGAAGAGAGAGAGAGAGTGGGGCTTTAAGTTATTAGAGATAGAACAATAGGGAGTTTTTAAGAGTTAGAGGTAGAGAGAGAGGTTTAGGGGTTTAGGGGTGGGAGGAAGGGGACATACAGGTGTTAGTGGTAAGGGGAGACATAAGCGTCAGAGAGAGAGAGAGAGAGAGAGAGAGAGAGAGAGAGAGAGAACGAATTGGGCAGTGGGGTGTTTGGAAGAGAGAGGAGTGTATTTTAAAGTTAGGGAGAAGAGAAGGGGGGATAAGAGGTAGGGAGAAGAGGAGGGGTGATTGGTAAGAGTTAGGGGGAAGAAGGGAGTCAGGGGGACACATAAAATAATAAAAGTATAATTGAAAAAACAAGCACTCATTGTAGTATTTAAAAATGCAGGCGCATTGTGCTTCACTAAAACGTACTCCCGTTTTGCTTCACTAAAAAGCGCTCCCCTTTTGCTTCACTAAAATACGCTCCCATTTTGCTTCAATAAAACACGCTCCTTTTTTGTTTAAATTCAAAAATGTATTCCCTCCAAATGATAAGGCTGAGCCTCGACCCATGCTTGCATGGAATTCTTATGCCTATGTGTCTTCTTTGTACTTTTCTTCGAATTCAACATGCCTATGCCTTGGAGTATGATAAACCATGGCTAATTCAACATTATATCCAAATTTTCAATATGCTCGTGTTTAGTTGTTCATCTAATTACGCTGCACACCTCCATTTTTTATGAGATTTTAGAAACAGATATGGTTTGTTTTGCAGATTCCAAATATGTAAATTTTAACAAGAATTCATTATTTTTTCTATTTTTTTTCTTTTTTATCTTCTATCATCACTCCTCAAAACACACTGTTAGTGTTTTTCCATATCTCTTTCGTTTCTCAACCATTTAAAAAAAATTGTATGGTGAACTAAAGAACATCGAGCTCTACATGCTATAAAAAACCCATTTCCAAATAATTGCATTAAGACATTCAAACACTGCACCCACAATTGGCGTACTATTTTCGAGGTTTGATCTCTTAGATAATAATAAAAAAATTAAAAAAAATATTTTTACTATTGGAAAAATAGTCATGCACTAGCACTATATGTTCTCTATATGTATACCGATTTTCGTAAGTTTATTCCATCATTTAGTCACTCAGATGCTGCACCCACAAACACATATACCTCATAATTTGTCCAAAAAATAAAGAGTGCCCTTAAAAAAATATCTTAATTTAGATGGTTAACAGCATTTTCAATAGAAAAAAATTATATATTTGGAAAGGTCATTCAATTTCCTACATTTCTTGTTTTTTTTTCATCGCAAGATTCATTGTGTAAGTGTCGCAAAATATCCATGCAATTTGATGGATGTCTATTTTTTCAGTTTTCTATTGCATCTAACGTGCCAAAAGAGACTCTCAACTTTGTGCACTCACCCCAAATCCCTTCCCAAAATTCATTAACAAAGAGTGCATTGTATTAATCACATTGATATATCTGCAGATGGATGGGAATGAAGTCACCCAACTCCAATGGATGGTAATGACCACGCGTTGCAAGCATACGACATGAAAACTATAAATGGGAATGCCAATGCAAAATTGAATCTATGCCAATATGATTCAAATGGATGGGAATTGAATGCCATGCTTAATGCAGAGCAGGTGGATTGTCTACATGGAATCCACCATTTCCATACCCACCTTTTCTCCCCCTTATAGTAATGTTTTGGTGAGACTAGGAGGAATATGAGATATATGCTCGTTTAACCCTCCTCTTTTGCAACCAAGGTAGGGTAAGTGTTAAAGGATGGGTATATTATACCCTCACCTAGTTAAATCGTGTTAGAATATAATTAATGGATAGGGTTACAAGTTCAAATATAAGTTATGCATACTCATAGTATAGGATTGAAAGAAAATAAAGTAAAGTCTTAATGATCCTAATGGCATGACAAGGATCCATGTACACCATTACATATGGTTGAAGAATTCTGAGGAGATAAGTTGGAAGACATGAGAGTGACCTGACACTTTAGATGAAGCTACGGTAGTGACAATAATTAACATATATGTATAACGATCATTGAAAAACAGCTAAGCAACACAAGTATAGCAAAAGAAGAATGAAAATAACATTCCCACAATTAGATAATATGCTCTTTTTAAGTCGATATTTTGAGATATGTTACAAATGACCATGTAGAACCTTTCAAAACCTAAGATAGATATAAATTTTAAAGGAAATTGATGTAACCAAAGCAAGGAATTATTTACAATCGGTATGAGAACAATCTAAAGAAAATTCATATAACCATTTTCATTTATATGCAAATGGTCCCAAGGGAATAAAAAACCTAAGTGATACCTACATGAACTAGAAGAACAATGATTTCATGGAATATTCTTTTTTTTTCTTTTCATTCAGGGAATATTGAAAAAATACAGTAAATGATGATTATCAAGTATTAAAAATAAGAATTTTGAAAATCCAAGAAATACATAGATCCCCACTAGACCCGATAAGCCTAAATCACACACACACACAAAAAAATTCCCCCTCCCCTAGCTAGGTATGTGATTTCACCTTTAAAAAGGTGGATGGGGAAGGGTGTCTCTATGTTTGTTACCCATTAAAAGGTGTGTGGAAACATGCTTTTTTAATGTGAAACGTGTCTGGGACCTTACATATGCACCACTGCTACAACTAAAGCATATGTGGAAGTCCCAAGGAAGCACCATGGACAACGTTGAAACTCAAAACTAAATGTTGATATGGCTAATATTGCATAAATAATGACTCTTAACTCTTGTATTTTCAACCAAATTTGTAAAATGAACTTGAGAAGGATTCACATGAGGTTTCTTATACTCAAGCAAGGCACAACTAGGTCTACTAAGAAGGAATTTTCCGAAGATGATTTCCTTTAACAAAAGGGGTAAGAAGAGACACAAAATATGCGATTGCATTGCTTATTTTCATGCCAAGGATACAACATTCAAGATGAAGGAAAAATACAAGGAAAAAAACCTCAGAGTTTTCACGACGAATTTTTTCTTTTAAATCAAATTACTTGTAAAAACACCACCTAGAATGCTCCCAATAGAAGATCAAATACATTACTATTCCTTGAACAATCAACTAGGTCAGATTCTCGAAGAGAAATATGGAAAAACTAGGAAAAATACCAATGATATACCTCTCACACACTTATTCAAAGCAAGAAATGTGTTCCCACACAACTTTCTAGTGGAAGAAGCATGTTGACCCCCTACCACACACACTTGTCTACATTAGGAAGCATGTAGAGTGCCCAGGTTTGACTAGTATCATAAATAATCAAGGAAATTATTCCAAATTTTGAAAGAAAAAGATCACTGGGTTATGACAACATCAATATAACATTGAAACACCCAATATAAACTTTAAAAAAATAAGCAGAAACACCCTATGGAGATTCTTACTCCCCAACATATTCACCATTTTTATTGTGTGGAAATTGATCCCAATGACTAGGCTGAGGTCACCACTATATTGAAATTTATAAAGACTAACTCTAGGACTGATTATATAGGTAGATTAGACTCAATTAAGGTTAACTTTACCACATTTCAATGCATAAATAAGTGAAAAAATATGAGGGATAAGGAGAGAGGGAAGTAATGTACCATTTTATGAAGGTTGGTCCTTGATACTCCTCTTGGGCTCTTTCAATCTGGTTGTCACATACCCCAAATTTGCAAAAACATTTTATGTTTTAGGAGACATTATGTTATAATTTTATTATAAATTTTGTAATTAATGACCAAGTGGGGTCAAGGATAATTGCATGTAATTTTTGAATATTTTATTAATTAATAAATGAAATATGAGACAACTGCTTAAGGAGGTTGTTAAATGAGTGTTTTATTGGCCACTTGGTGGAATAGGCTAGGTTGATAGCAGATTGACACTTGGCAGCATCCTCAAACTACTTCTAGCTGTTGCAGGAGGCAACTTCCCTATTTTTGTGGTCATGTTCCCCAAGAAAGTGGAACAAGAGCAGGTGGCTCATTAAGTGAAAACTGACCCAAAAGACCTAGGCATGCTAATAAAACTTCCCATTGAATTCAGCTGAGGCTTCTCATTCTTTACTTGCAAAATTTCTGAGGGAAATTAGTGCACAAGAAATTCGATGGAGGGGACTAGCAGAAGTTTTGAGTGAAAAGTGATGAAGTTCTAAAGTAGTGCATCTGATTTAAGATGAGTTCATACTGCTACAAGTATAAATATTACGGTTGATTACTCAGTGGATTTGCAGAGGTTTCTAAACTAGTTCTCTCACCCAGTGCTTTCAACCAGGTGGACCAGTAGACAGTCTCGGGGGTCCTAAGATTTGTTGTTCTGCTATCTTCGGGAGTTGGTTGCGAGGAACATGCTCCTTAAGTTGTTGTCTCCTCTGCTACATTTCCAAGTTCTACATGTTCTTTCTAATTTCTCTATGCATACTTAGGAACAAGAATGAATGAATTTAGGAAATAATATGGTTATGTGTCTGCTTCTTCTGTTTTTAATATTAATTGAAGGAAGTCTTTTACCATGCAAAGATAGATGAATTTTGAATGAATGATTAGGGTAATTTCAAATTTGCTAATTGGTAAAATACCTAACTATATTTTTCCACACCTTCAAGAAGGTAGTACTCTAGTACATCAGGTTAGATTAAATTCTGGTGGATAAATCAAATGAAGTATGCAGGATTTTGTTTATTTACTTTCTACATATTTTTATAGGATTAATCAAAAGAAAGATTCTCTATTTCAGAAGTTTCCCTAGTTAGGATACTTTTACTTTAAAAATAAACAAAACTATCTTCAAGAAAAATATTTTAAAAACCAATACACAGTCTGTGTAACGATGCTCCTTTAACACAGGAATAATTACTAATTATAAGTTTATTACATTATGAGTATATGTATAGTTATTAAATATTATAGGAAACAAGAAAACAAAATAAATGCAAGTAACCTATAAACAATAAAATGAAATATAGTAATCACTTAGGATTTAGTATAAACATATACGTAATTTTTATTTATACTGAAAATAAACATCAAGTAATAAACGCACTATGTTAATCAATAATAATGTGGGGTTTTTAAATAAAATACAAATACAAACCCTAAATCTAGGGAGAACTCTTAGTTAGTATCCTTTTACCTTCTCTTTCCAGATTAGGGCTTTTATAGTTTTAACCCTTCTTATCTTACTTTAATCCATTTATTTATTTTTAATTATAATATTCATATTATAAAAGCATAGGATTAAAATTAAATTTCACAGAAACAATATTACAATTGTTTATCAATTATAAACTAAGACAACTTAAGAGAAGACATTTTAAAAATTTCTCAATCCAATTTACACAGTAAAACTCGGGTTGAATTAACAAACCCTTCTTTTTATTTATTTCCTCAAATAATTCTTTTATTGGCAGAGAAGAACTCAGACATCATTTTAAAACCAATATCCTGAACATTTCCCTCTTTTTATTAAAAATTGGCAGTATGGACTTAAACAACAACAAAAATCTCTTCCTTATTCTTTTAATAATCCATTCATCAAACACAAGTAATTGTAACAGTAAAGTAATTTCTATTAATTTAAAACTTAAACAAAATTGAAATTTATCCAATATAGGAAAACCCAGAGTCTGCCATCGATCTATTTAAACCACGATTCATTACCAATTATATGATATCTAACACAATAAGATTTAGAGATTAATTAGAATGTAAATGGTTTCTAAACCCTAACTAAAAACATAATTAAAATTCAGCAGAAGTCACGGCCTTAAATCCTGTCCAAATTAAATCCTTGTAAATCAAGTTATGGCCAACAAGGCTTCACAAGTTTTTCATCAAAACATTCCAGTCACTGCCACATGGCCTTTCCAAGCAAACATAATACGTTATAGCCACAACTAGGATTCACATCTCGGAGGAACAATATCAACCAAAACCCCATACACCCATCGCAGAAGGAACCTTAGGCAAGACCGACGCTTACCAGGTTGTATGCTAAACGTGTAGTCCTTTCGTGGAAATATGCGGTGTCTTCTAGCTCACTGCAGCCAATTCAGAAGTCTGCAAAAGATAAATACAATACGTATTAAACATTCTTAATTAAAATAACGAAAAAATTAAACCTTAAATAGTGCATAAGGGTTTAAATTTAAAAAATATATACCTGGAGAGTCTTGACCTCAATCGCGCAAATGGTGGCATGAACAAAAACCCTAGCCACAATAAAGAGTATGCTGAGCAAACAAGCAGAGCTATTGTCAAAAACCTCTACAATATGGTTTAAACCATCAACCAAAACCACGTTGGAACCAGATCAAGACCACACGGTGTTTCAGACAAAGTTACAATTGGACATTGCACAGAGTAAAGAAATGGTGACAAAGGCCCTCACACATAGAGTAAAGCAAGGGAAACTAAGACCTCATATGCAAAGGTAAAAAATGGAAACAAAGACTTCACATGCAAAGATAAGGAATGGCATCAATGGCCATGAGGCCATGTGCCTATGGAAACTCTCCAAAACAAACGTTACAGTAAATGCGAGAATTTAGGGTTTTGGGGATGCTTATAGTGAGGTTCCAAAAGTCAAAACCATATCCTATAACCATCAACCACGTGAAATATCAAACAGTATTTGAATTGTGGGTTTCACTCTATAGTTTCAAAGAGCCCTTTTGGTGTAGCTTGCAAACAAGAAGTTAAATAAACCTTCATTATAATCTATTTTGAAACTCAATAGATTTCTTTGTTACATAATATACATAGCATAATTTTGAAAAGTCATCATTATCATAATCTTGCTTAAATAGGATTTATTAACTATAGAATGAAAACCATGTAAAAGAGTAGTAATATGTGCAAGGTTTTGATTTTAAAAAACGTTCTCTAGGTAACGACTTCCACCCATAAACAAAGAAATATTACATCACTTATAACCTTATCATGGAGTCATTGCATTTGCACTTGGCCATTACCTAGGTTTTAATAGAACTTATTGTGCACGTAGTTGGAAGTGTCATGGATAATAGACATTTCTTTCATAACCAAGTTATGAAATAATTTCTGAGGATTTTACCTTGATACATGTACATATAAATTGTCTTAATGACAAGTAACATTATAAGGTAATATCTAGTTGCAGAACTTACCATTCTATTGAATGCATATAGGGTTGGTTTTAATCTAACATCAAAAGGAAGTAATAAATAATATTATAATACAAGTTTTAGTGTGCAAAATTTATGCAAGATCTAGTTGCATGTAGGACATCATGTAACAATAACTGGATAAAAATATGATGTACTAGTTATAGTCAAAAGTAAATAGAAAACATCTATTTCGTATGTTGTGATTTAATTCCCAAGTATTTACGCTTATGAGCAAATAAACAAAAAGTAAAAACACAAAATTGACGATACCTTCTTTTGCCCAAGCTGTAAAATTTAAACAAATATACTAGCATTTATTTATGCTAGTTGAGTTTACTTAATCTCGATCCTAAAACTATATTATAAAAATATCTTACCCGTAAAAAGGACATGTACAAGAAGCGTCACTTCACTACATTAGCTAAAAATCTAAGTAAGCCTCAGACATGAACTAAAGTTCCCTCATGTTTACAAACGGTAAAACAAAATTTTGTATATAGTAAGCAAACAGATATTTCAGCTCATGTTACTTCAGATCATCACCTACTAAATCAACTTTTAATACTATTTTTTAAAAACAAATAATTAAGTATGCAGATATAGACTTTAGTAAGGAATTATTCAGTTCTAGTTAAGACCCTAATATGTTAGCTGTTAACGGTCAAATGTCCATCTTAGGTGACAATTGTAAACATTTATTGTTATAAGAAAAATTTTAAATTTTTATGAATTTTTGGATTATTACATGTGGTATCAAAGCCCATGTTCAGACACTAGGCCTCAATGCGGCTCAACCTGCATAGACAAACAATAAATTAAATGCATGCATACTTATTTTTATTTTTATTTTTCGAAATGTTATTATTAGAAAAAAATTCTGAGTTAGAACTGCAGGTATGGAAAGACTCGAGGAATATGCAGATTAAGAGTCCCCGTTTAATGAACAAAGTAATTCTAAACTTGAGAACCATGTTAAGAAGAAATAATTAACAATTCTTCAAAATTATAACAAATTGTTAAATAATTAAGAAATGAGATGGAAACAGTTAAAAAAAGAAAATGAAAGACTTCTAAGAGCTCAAGAGGAGCTGAACCAGATACTTATGGAAAAGTTTCAGAGTGAAGAAAATGATAAACAAACAAGATCTGAATATATGTGCTACCAACACAAAATTAAAAGTCCAAATATTCTAAAATTGAAAGTAGCCCATCCTCTGAAATTTAAGGTGATTCACACAGGAAGAATCGTCAGTACACTAGTGATAGCAGTGAAGATAATTACCATTCAAGAAAATAAAATTTAATCCTTATGAAGAAATTTCAGGAGAATTTAAGAAGATAAAACCACCAACTTTCAACGGTGAAACTGAGAAAGGAGAAGAAGTTCAATCATGGCTTTCTGGAATGAATAAGTATTTCCAAATCTATAATTACTCTAATCTGCTAAAAGAAAGGATGGCCATTTACAACTTAACTGAAAAGGCAGATATCTGGTGGCAGGATTTAAAATGAGTAAAAGGTATTAGGGAAAAGAACATTAACTGGAGTACCTTTAAGAAATACTTTAAAAATAAGTTTTTGTCAGAACAATACTACAAAGAGCAAGCTAAGGAATTTTATGAACTAAAGTTGAGAACTATGAACATGAAAGGATTAAATAATAAATCTTTAAGTTTACTGCACTATGTGCCTTAAATTGTGGATGAGAATCCTAAGGTGCAGAGGTTTCTAAGTTGTTTACCTTTTCACATTAAAGACAGAATTGGATACGATAATCCAAAAACCCTTGAGGAGGCTATGCGAAAGGCAATTTTTTTCCATGAGCAAAACCGCAAAAAGAAAACCATGTCGAACTGGAAGGCTAAGAGGTCTAATAATTTTGAATAGAAGAAGAAGGGTTTCACACCAAACTGCAATTTTAGGAATAATAACACATGCAATTTTTCTAAAAAGAATTTCCAAGGAAATAAAGGTAATTCACAATCAAACCCTAATGTCTCTAGAAATAAACAACTTGCTAATAATCACAACAATTACATTAAGAATAATGAACATAAAGAACCAGTAAAGTGTTGGGAGTGTAATGGACCTGATTATGCATCAGTCTACCCTAACAGAAAGGAGACTGTCAGCAACATACATATAGTGCAGGAGGAGATGATTGTTGGTGATCTAGCAAGGACAATGCCCAGGATCAATGTAGAACTGGAAAATAGGTAGGAGGATTATCAAACTTCCATGGTGGAAGTAGAAGGTAAGTTGAATCAAACACCCATTTATATCTTAATTGACCCAAGGGCTAGCCTGAGTTATATTTCTCCTGATTTAGTAGAAAAATGTAAGTTATCGGTAGAAAAGTTTGCAAAGTCATGGTTAGTTCAACTAGCTACTAGAGCAAAAATAAAAGTGATTATTTTTGTAAAATATTGTACTATAAGTATGGATCAGTTTGAAACCTCTGTGAAGTTTAATGTAATTCCTTTAGGCTCTTATGACATCTTAATTGGTATGGAATGGTTAGCACATCATATATTAGTTTTTAATTCTTTCGATAAAACTTTTACTTGCATAAATAATGAAGGAGAAATAGTAACTGTAGCATGAATCCCTAGGAAAAAAACTATCAGACAAATCTATTATTTGCAATTAAAGAGAGCTATTCAGAGGAGTTGTAAATCCTTTGTTGTAACTGTAATTAGTGAATAATATACTAATAATGAAGATAAACAAAAATTGGAATATATTTCAATCCTGAGGGTGTGGAAATCGAACCCAAAATATAGAACTATTACACTCACAAAATTGCTAATCAAGCATGCAAAATTAACACCAAAGGAGACTAAAATTGGAGCATAACACTAATCTGTATTGAGTAAGTGTACAATAGCCAACCTTATGAAGTAATAGGCTTTTGAAATATATAATTACATGACATGTTTGAATGCATAAGGATTCCATTTGAAAATTTCAAAAATAAGGCTTACTAAATCTAGTCAAATCCCCCATAGGTGCATAAAGTAGTTTCCACATCCACCAAGATGCTCACGAATTGGATAAGTCAAGTAGGAAAGCTAATGAGGGATGGAAATACAACTCATTCATGATTTTATTAGGAGAAAAGGAGGGAGGATTATGTGGGAGAAAAACAAGTCAACTACACCTAGCCTAGCTTTTCCTTTTTCCTTAAATCTCAATAAAACAAGCATCTTTTCAGAAAAAGAAGATATGCACTTTGGAGGATCTAGAATAAAGAAGACATGCTAAAATGGGTTTCTAGGATGTTTCTCAAGTGCTCCATGACTCAGTTTTAGCATGTGTTGATTTATAGGACATGTAGAAGGAAACTAGCATAGAGTGGAATCTAGGAAACTAGGTAATAAGACAAAAATGATTTAATTAATGTCTAAGGTAGGTAAAAATGGGTTGATTATTCTAACACCCCCCCTTAATCCTAACTTTATGAGTAAATATTAGAAAACTATCGGGCCTAGAAACAAGGCTTAGTCACCCTTTACATATTGCTTGTCCATACAACCAAGGAAAGAGGAAAAAGCCTAGTGGGAAAATCCTCCCTTAAACATGGACAGGAAAACAAAATTTGGAAATATTGTCATCAATCATGCTTCACAGCATGATCAGCAATCCCCAGCAGTGATTTGAGATTGTTGAATGTATTCTCACAAAAAAAAATTGGTGAATATGTCTGCTACTTGTTCTGAAGATGCACAAAAGAGTAGATGAATGGTACCATCATGCACAAGCTGTCTCATGTAGTGCATATGGATCTCAATGTGCTTGGTTCACTGTCTCTAAATTGTATCATTTCATATTCGAATGGTGCTCAGATTATCACAGTAGATAATAGTTGAAAACTCTAATTCAAAGCCACATTCTCCAAGTATTCCCTGCAACCACAAACATTGAGTTGTTGCATTTACAACTCCTCTATGCTCTGCTTCTGTAGATGCAAGTGCTATGGCACTCTGATTCTTGCTTGACTAGCTGATTGGTCCTTCTACAAGTATGAACACATATCCTGATGTTGACTTCCGATCTTTGTTGTCACCTTCCCAATCACTGTCAGTAAACCCAATCAAATCAAGATCAGATTTTTCTTTGTAGAAGATCACCTGTGTTCTTGTTCCTTGAACAAAGTTTAGGATCCTTTTGGATTCTCTCTAGTGGATCTCATGAGGCTGATCCATGTATCTTGAAGCCACACTAACTTCATAAGACAGATCAGGTTGAGTGTGTGTAAGATAAAGTAAACACCCAATCAACTTCCTATACAGTGTATTATTTACCATAGGAGAAGAACCTGCTTCTTCAAGCTTAACTCCTGAAAGGAAATGAGTCTTTCTTGGCTTGCAATATTTCATGTTGAACTTTTTCAAAAAATATAAGGCATACATGGACTGATGTACTTTGATTCCATGTTGATATTGAGTAATTTCGAGACCCAAGAATTGGCTCAACAATCCCAAATTTGTCATAGAAAATGCATGGTTCATTGCATCCTTCAAGGAGGCAATCTCTTTCTTTGAACTTCCTGTAATCAAAAGTTCATCCACCTACAAGACGATAATCATAGAAAAACCATGAATCAGCTTCAAATAGACATTAGGATCATACCTTCATCAAACAAAACTCAATGACAGCAGAAAGCCATCAATCTTGGCATACCAAGCCCTGGGGGGTTGCTTGAGCCCATACAATGATTTGTTTAACCTGCACACTAAAGATGGATTAGAAACAAACCCTTCAGGTTGTTGCATGTAAATATCTTTCATGAGATCTCCATTTATGAAATCACACTTCACATCCATGTGATGTACCTCCCACTACTTCGAAGCTGCAATGGCTAAAGCTATCCTTATGGAGTCCATCTTTGCCACTAGTGCAAAGGTTTCATTGTAGTCAATACCATGTCCTTGTGAGTATACCTTGGCTACAAATATTTCCTTATATTTCAAATTTGAACCATCAGTATAAAACTTATTCTTGAAAATCCACTTACATTGAACTAGCTTCGTCCCTGGAAAAAGATCAACCAGTTCCCAAGTGTTGTTCTTCTGGAGCGAGCTAAATTCTTCTTTCATGGTTGTTTTCCATATTGGATCATGTGAAGAATATTCATATATATGTGTATTTGATTCAACCATCAGATAGAACTTCTTATAAAATAGAGGATCTTTCACACAAAGGGCACTCTCAAACTGAGATCTAGTCCTCCTAGTGTCACTAGGATTTCCAGCTAGTTCCCCAACAGCATGAATGGTATTTGCTGCCCATTTTGGTATTGTAGGACTGTCAGGATATGCAATCAAATCATCATTATCAGACATATCAGAATCATAAAACTCATTAGTCTCTCCACTTACAATCAATGGATCTGGTGGTGAAGAAGACTCTCCAACTTCAACTACTACTAAAGGCTCTTCTTGGAAATGAACACTTCTTTTAATGAAATATTTGTTAGTGCTCAAGTTGATCAGCTTGTATCCTTTTGAATCTTCTAAAAACCCAACAAATAAGCACTCTTGGCTTTGGGGTTGCAATGCCTTTCTCTTTTCAGTTGGAATTCTAGCCCAAGCCTTTGAGCCAAAAATCCTGAAATGGGTCACATCTGGCTTGTGCCCACTCCAAGATTCAAAAGGAGTCATACCATCAATATTCTTATGAGGCACTATATTATGGATGTAGGATGCATAGTTTATAGCCTCGGCCCAAAAATTTGGTTGCAAAGTCTTTAGCCTCCATCATGCAGGTTGTCATCTCCTTCAGTGACATGTTCTTTCTCTCAACAACACCATTTTGTTGTGGTGTGTAAGGGATCGAATGTTGCATCTGAATACCTGCATCTTTACAATACTGAATGAACTCAGACTTGAAATACTCACCACCATTGTCAGATCTGAGGATCTTGAGTTTCCTCATAGACTGGTTTTCAACCAAGGCTTTAAAGACTTTGAAGAGGTCAAAAACTTTAGACTTGTGCTTTAGGAAGTGAACCCAACAATACCTGGAAAAGTCATCTATGAATTTCAGTGCATATTTGGCTTGACTAATGGACATATGAGGAAATGGACCAGCAATGTCACAATGGATCAATTCAAGAGGTGCAGAGGTTCTCTCATGACTAGCTCTCTCATATTTTTGCTCTGGGTGTTTTCCTAGGATACAACCTTTACAGACTCCCTTAGAAAACTTGATCTTTGGTAACCCTATGAACATATCTTTTTCACTCAAATCATAAAGATACTTGTATTTAAGATGGAAAAATATCTCATGCCAAAGCTTGCTTGCCTCATTAGCATGAATTAGAAGAGTAGAGGGGTTTGAGTAGTGTAGAAAATGGGAAAACATGTATACCTTCGAAGTGTGATCAACAACACCTGTTTCTATGACTTTACTCAAGGGAGAAGATGACCTTATTTAGAGACCCAGTGTGAGTCATATGATACACTCACAAGAGATTAGAGGCAAGACCTGGAACATACAACACATTATTGAACTTAACATCCTCAATATCAATCCTTCCCTTCCCCAAACTGTCAATGAAAGAGTCATCTCCAAAAACTATTGGTGGACCTTTCGACATGTAAAGAGAGGATAATGCCTCTTTTTTCAAAACCATATGTCTAGAAACTCCAAGGTCTATGATGAAGCTAGGTGAGCTTACTCTGCCAGCAACTAAGGCATGTACTCTCTCTTTGTCCTCTAAATTTGATCCTCCTTCCCTCTTATTTGAGAAATCAGGAAGGGAGATGTTATTCTTCTCCAGGAGTTGGTTCAACATGTCAATTTGCTTCCTCATACAAGATATTTCAAAATGATAGCCCTTACTGCAATATCCGCACTTGCTCATTTCTCCTTTGTTCTTCTTCTTCTGGGAGTTCTTCTTGGAACCTTAGGGCTCCTCTTGAGACTTGTTCTTGTCTCTCTTTTTCTCAGGTGGCTTTTTATATTTTTTCTTGCTTTTTGAATCCACCCTTGAATATCCAGCAACCAAATCTTGACCTTTGGAAGGTTTCATGGTGCCCATCATCACCAACTTATCTTGTTCCTGTGTGAGGGATTCCATGAACTCTGCAAGATTAGGCATCTTCCAGGCTCAAGTTGTCAACTTGGTGGCATGGAAGGTTAAAACAAAGACTAAATAGTTAATGCCAAGCTTAGAGAGTATGTCCAAAACTAGTTTATCTTCCTTATTTTTCGATCCCACACTATTTTAGCTGCAAAACAAGGGCTTTAAACTTGGAAAAATAGAGTTGCAAGGATTCGAATCTACTAGGACTCAAGGAGATCAGATCATTCTCAATTTCATGTCCTCTCATCTCATTTGTCTTACCAAAAATATCTACAAGCTTCTCCCACACTTCATTAGGTGATGTCAATCCATCAAGATGGAAGAGGAGGCCCTCTTGAAATGCTCAGACACAAAAGACAATAGGCCTCATCCCTCCTGTTATGCCATTTGATTTTCTTTGCACCTAGATTGGGCTCTACCTCAGTTTCCATAGTCACCTTGTAGATACCTTTCTCTCTCAACAATATCTCCATCTGAGATTTCCACTCAAAGAAATTGAATGGAGTCAAGGTGATCTTCTGATATTGGTCCATAGCTTAGAAACTGTGCCCTTCAATCAGCAGAATATGCTCCTAGTCAAGATGTCGAACCTGAAATAGTAATATGGAAGGAGATAAATTGATCTATGAAGGCTCTTATACCATGTTGAAATTGAACCCAAGAGATAGAACAATTACACTCACAAAATTGCTAATCAACCATGCAAAATTAACACCAAAGGAGACTGAAATTGGAGCATAACACTAATCTGTATTGAGTAAGTGTACAATATCCAACCTTATGAAGTAATAGGATTCTGAAATATATAATTACATGAGAGATTCGAATGCATAAGTATGCCATTCGAAAAGGTCAAAAAGCAGGCTTACTAAATCTAGTCAAATCCCCCATAGGTGCATAAAGCAGTTTTCAAATCCACCAAGATGCTCACGAATTGGATAAGTCAAGTAGGAAAGCTAATGAGGGAAGGAAATACAACTAATAAATTCTTTTATTAGGAGAAAATGAGGGAGTATGATGTGGAAAAAAAACAAGTCAACTACACCTAGTCTAGCTTTTCCTTTTGCCTTAAATCTCAATAAAACAGGCAGCTTTTGAGAAAAAGTAGATATGCTCTTTGGAGGATTTCAAATAAACAAGACATGCTAAAATGGGTTTCCAAGATGTTTCCCAAGTGCTCCATGACTCAGTTTTAGCATGTGTTGACTTCTAGGACATGTAGAAGGTAACTAGCATAGAGTGGAATCTAGGAAACTAGGTAATAAGACAAAAATGATTTAATTAATGTCTAAGGTAGGTAAATATGGGTTGATTATTCTAATAGAGGGGGTATTCGAATGTATTTCTGGAATAAATTTTGGGACTGCCTCCAAAAAGGGAGTTAGAATTCACTATTGAGTTGGTGCCTAGTCCAGTGCCTAGCTCAAAGGCCCCTTATCGAATGAATATATTGGAACTAAATGAATTAAAATCACAGTTAAAGGAACTTATTGATAAACGGTATATAAGACCCAGCTTGTCTCCTTGGGGAGTACCTATTATTTTCATTAAAAATAAGGACGGTACTCTACGCTTATGCATTCATTATTGTCAACTAAATAAAATGACCATTAAGAATAGATACCCGTTGCCCCGTGTAGATGATCTGTTTGATCATCTGCACGGAGAAACCATATCTTCAAAGATTAACTTATGATATGGTTATCACCAAGTCTGAATCAAATATGAGTACATTTTTAAAATAGCTTTTAGGACTAGATATGGTCACTATGAGTTTGTTGTTATTCCATTTGGGATTACTAATGCCCTAACTGTCTTCATGTGCTTAATTAATAATGTATTGCATAAGTACCTTGATAAATTTGTAGTGGTATTCATTGGTGATATTCTAATTTATTCTAAGTCTAAAGAAGAACATGAGGAGCACTTAAAAATTGTTTTATAAGAATTGAGAGAACATCAGCTTTATGCTAAATTTAGTAAGTGTGATTTCTTTAATGATAAAATACAGTACTTGGTCCATGTAGTAACTAAAGAAGGGATCTCAGTTGATCCAGAAAAGATAAAAGAAATTAAATAATTGAAAGTCCCAAAGGATGTGACTAACATGCATTCATTTATGGGGATTATAGGCTACTATCGAAGATTCATTGATGGGTTCTCAAGAATCGACAATCCCATAACTTCTTTACAGAAGAAAGGGAAGAAATTTGAGTGGAATCAAAAGTGTGAAGAAAGTTTTAAAAACTTAAAAACATTATTAACTACTGCACCACTATTAAGAATTGTTGATTCTAATAAATACTTTGTAGTATGCACTGACGCATGCAATGATGGTCTAGGTGGGGTCTTAACTCAATAAGGACACATAATTGCATAGGAGTCTAGGAAGCTTAAAATTCATGAGAAAAACTATGCAACCTATGATTTAGAGTTGGTTTTCATCATACATGATTTGAAAATGTGGCATCATCACTTAATCGGAAGAAAATTTATGTTAATGACAGATAATAAAGGATTAAAATATTTGTTGGATCAACCTAACTTTAATGCAAGGAAAGCTAGGTGGGTAGCTTTCCTTGGTGAGTACGATTTTGAAATCCAACATATTAAGGGGGAAAAAAATAGGGCTGTTGATGCTCTAAGTAGAAATGCAAGACTAAATTTTGTAGAAGTAATCGGCAGTTATAAAACAAATTTAGAAGAACAGTTAGAGGAAGGAGTAAAATTGGATGAGAATTATCAGAATTTACAAGCAAAAGTAGCAGAAAATTTAACTGAAAGTTTAAGTACAAGGTATAGTCTAAAAGAAAAAGGATTAATACTATATAAAAATAGGTTGTATATACGTAATGTACCTAAAATTAAGCTACTAATTTTAAATGAAATTCATAAGACTCCTTACTTAGGACATCATTGTTATCAAAAGACTATAATCATGTTACGAAAGGATTATTTTTTGCCAAACATGAAGAATGAACTGGAAGAATACATTTCCAAGTGTTTTGAATGTCAACAAGTTAAGACTGAACACCAGCATCCAACCGGTTTACTATAGCCATTACCCATCCCTAGCTAGAAATGGGAAATAGTCAATCTTGATTTTATTATAGGTCTACCTAGAAATCAGAATCTGAATGTCTCGAAAATGGTAGTCGTTGATAAACTTAATAAAGAAGCTCATTTTATACCTGTAAATACCACCTACAAGGCTGCTAATATTGCTAATATATTCATGAAACAAATATTTTGTTTACATGGGATACCAAAAGTTATAATTTCAGATAGAGACTCTAAGTTTACAAGCAATTTTTGGAATTCATTATCTAAATGCCTGAATACTACTTTAAATTTCAATACCTCTTTTCATCCCCAGACTGATGGACAGACTGAAAGGGTGAATCAAGTGTTGGAAGATATGCTCAGAATGTATGTTAAGGAACATCCAGGTTAATGGGAAGATTACTTACACCTGGCAAAGTTTGCTTACAACAATCACTACCAAGCTTCAACAAGATATAGCCCATTCGAAATTGTGTATGGCAGAAAGTGCAATACCCCCATCTCATAGAATAACCCAATTGACAGGTTAGTACTAGGACCTGAACTACTAAAGGAGATGGATTTAATTGTAAAATAGGTGCAAGGTAACTTAAAAGATGTGCAAGACAGACAGAAAAGTCAAGCAGATCTTAAATGAACTCAAACAGAGTTCCAGGTGGGTGAACATGTCTTTATAAAGGTAAGGCCTAAAAAGAGTTCTTTGAAATTAGGAAGTTGTGCTAAGTCGGCAGCCCAATATTGTGGGCCTTTTGAGATACTGTCCAGAATGGGACAGGTGGCATATCAAATAGCTTACCGCTAAATTTGAAGGTTCATAATTTTTTTCATATCTCTCTATTAAAAAAATATGTACATGATGCTACTCATGTTATAAATTGGAATGACGTGCAGGTGGAACCCAAAGGAGATTTTCTAGAGGAACCGAATAGTATCCTCGAAAGGAGGGAGATCTTGCTTAGAAATCGCACCATTGGAAAGATGAAGGTGCAATGGAAGCACCTTAGTCCAGAAGAACACACCTAGGAATTAGAGAGTCATATGCAGGCGGCATATCCAATTCTGTTGCAAGGAAACTCTTAGGACTATGAATAAATAACATCGAGGATGATCTGTTATAATCAAGGGGGTGTGTATGTCACATACCCCAAATTTGCAAAAACATTTTATCTTTTAGCAGACATTATGTTATAATTTTATTATAAAGTTTGTAATTAATGACCAAGTGGGGTCAAGGATAATTGCATGTAATTGCTGAATATTTTATTAATTAATAAATGAAAGATGAGACAACAACTTAAGGAGGCTGTTAAATGAGTGTTTTATTTTCCACTTGGTGGAATAGGCTGGGTTCAGAGTATATTGACACTTGGCAGCATCCTCAAACTACTTCAAGTTGTTGCAAGAGGCAACTTCCGTAATTTTATGGTCATGTTCCCCAAGAAATTTGAACAAGAGCAGGTACTCATTAAGTGAAAACTGGCCCAAAAGACCTAGGCATGATAATAAACATTCCCATTGAATTCAGCTGAGGCTTCTCATTCTTTAGTTGTGAAATTTCTGAGGGAAATTAGTGCACAAGAAATTTGATGGAGGGGACTAGCAGAAATTTTGAGTGAAAAGTGTTGAAGTTCAGAACTAGTGCAGTTGATTTAAGCTGAGTTCATAATGCTACAAGCAGAAAGATTACTGCTCATTACTCAGTGGAGTTGCACAGGTTTCTAAACTAGTTCTCTCACCCAGTTCTTTCAACCAGGTGGACCAGTAGACAGGCTCGAGCGTCCTAAGATTTGCAATTCAGCTATCTTCAGTAGTTGGTTGGGAGGAACAGGCTCCTTCTGTTATTGTCTCCTCTGCTACATTTCCAAGTTCTACATGTTCTTTCTAATTTCTCTAAGCATACTTAGGAACAAGAAGGAATGAATTTAGGAAATAATATGGTTATGTGTCTCCTTCATCTGTTTTTAGAATTAATTGAAGGAAGTCTTTTACAGTGGAAAGATAGATGAATTCTAAATGAATGATTAGGGTAATTTCAAAATTTTACTGATTGGTAAAATACCTGAATGTATTTTTCCACACCTTTAAGAAGGTAGTACTCTAGTACAATAGGTTAGATTAAATTCTGATGGATAAATCAAATGATGTATGCAAGATTTTGTTTATTTAATTTCAACAAATTTTTATAGGATTAATCAGAAGAACGATTCTCTATTTCAGAATTTTCCCTAGTTAGGATACTTTTACTTTAAACATAAACAAAACTATCTTCAAGAAAAATATTTTAAAAACCAATACAGAGTCTCTGTAAGGGTGCTCCTTTAACATAGTAATAATTATTAATTATAAGTTTAATACATTATAAGTATATGTATAGTTATTAGATATTATAGAAAACATGAAAACAAAATAAATAGAAGTAACCTATAAACAGTAAAATGAAATATAGTAATCACTTAGGATTTAGTCTAAACATCTAAGTAATTTTTATTTATATTGAAAATAATCATCAAGTAATAAATGCATTATGTTAATCAATAATAATGCAGCGTTTTTAAATAAAATACAAACACAAACCCTAAACCTAGGGAGAACTGTCAGCTAGTATCCTTTTACCTTCTCTTTCCAAATTAGGGATTTCATAGTTTTTACCCTTCTTATATTACCTTAATCCCTCTATTTATTTTTAATTATCATATTCATATTATAAAATCATAGGATTAAAATTGAATTTCACGGAAACAGTATTAAAACTGTTTATCAATTATAAACTAAGACAACTTAAGAAAAGACATTTTAAAAATTTCTCAATCCAATTTACACAGTAAAAATCAGGTTGAATTAACAGACCCTTATTTTTATTTTTTTCCTGAAATAATTCTTTTATTGACAGAGAAGAACTCAAACATCATTTTAAAACCAATATCCTGAACATTTCCCTCTTTTTATTAAAAATCGGTAGTATGGACTTAAACAATAGCAAAAGTATCTTCCTTATTCTTTTAATATTCCATTCATCAAACGCAAGTAATTGTAACAGTAAAGTAATTTCTATTCATTTAAAACTTAAACAAAATTGAAATTTATCCAATACAGGAAAACCCCACATTCTGACATCGATTTCTTTAAACCACGGTTCATTACCGATTATATGATATCTAACACAGTAAGATTTAGAGCTTAATTAGAATGTAAATGGTTTCTAAACCTAACTAAAAACATAATTAAAATTTCGGAGAAGTCACAACCTTAAATCGTGTCCAAATTAAATCCCTTTAAATCAAGTTACAGCCGACAAGGCTTCACAATGTTTTCATCAAAACATTCCAGTCACAGCCAATGGCCTTTCCAAGCAAACAAAATACATTATAGCCAAAACTAGGAGTCACATCTTGGAGGAACAGTATCAACCAAAACCCCATATGCCCATCGCAGAAGGAACCTTAGGTAAGAACGAGGCTTACTAGGTTGTACGCTAAACGTGGAGTCCTTTCATGGAAACCTCTATTAATGCAATGAGCAAGTACATAAAAATTACCTCTAATTGCTCAACACCTTTCAAGACCTAAGGCTAGGTTCCTCTTCTGTTGATTCCTTCACAATCCCACTTCCAACCAAGTAGAATTCCAAATGTGCTTGAGGTAGAGGTAAAATAGGATGAGTGACTCAAACACTTATGGAATGGATGCTAATAGATATGGGTCAATGAGGAATGAGGGAATGAGTGAATCAATTTTTCAATAATATTTCTACATTATGACAATATGAATGGGTTTCACCCTTGGTTATCCCATCTCATATATTTTTATGAGTGATTGATATAGTTGTGGATGGTCACCAAACAGTTTGGAGAGTTAAACCAAGATCAAACTATCTGAAACTAATGTCACTTTTCATATTTTTTTAATTTTATTTTATTTTTTCTAATTATGTGAGCCCCACGCGCCTTTCTCAATAGAAACTCATGTTGAATCTTCCTTGATAGGTCGAGGGGCATGTCTGATCCTTTTTTTGGTTGCAACTTTGACAATTTAAGGGGAAATGTGTTTGAATTTCATTTTGCGGATATAGACGATAATATGGAGTCAAATTATGGGTTCTTCCACTCTTAGAAGTTCATTGTGTGGATGGGAAGTGACACTTATGAGTCATCTTTGGGAAATTGTTGTCACAAAGAGGGAAAAAATATTTAATGATTCAAATATTTTTTTTAAAGTGTAAAAAGATTATAAAATCCTATTAATTCTTCAATTTGCAGCCATAAAATGTTTGGAGATTGTTTTAAAAAAATATTCAAATTTCTAAGGACTTTATATAGTTTTTGGACAAATTTTGGCAATTTTTTAGGATAAAAAATATTATCATGTGGAACTTTGGCAAATCAATTTAGAAAAAATGTAAATAGGTGAATCTTTTTTTTTTTTTAAACCATCGAAAAATAGCCCATACGCTAAATTTTTCCCTTAAATTTTTCCTTGGACTTCCCATTTGAGCTATAACACACATGAAGGACAAGAGTCTCCAATGTTACATGTTTTGGAATATACATATCCTCATTAACATGCCTGCTTATTGTCTCCAACCATGGGGATATCGTCATGCCTTACTGAACTAACAAACACGCCCTACAAGGTCAACAATTTAGGGATCACGAATGCCACGTCAACTCTTATAGTCATATATTTTACATAATCTGACTCACACTTGATAGTTACTCTAAACATTTACTTACACAACTGCCATCTTATTACATATGTCTACAAACAAGATCTATTCAACAAGGAAAATAATAGCATTCACTATAGGAGTCATGCTCGATATGCTTCTCCACAAGATGTCTTCCATTTCCACAACCATAAATTCTACTTCATGCTCTCCTTACAACTTGCAAACATGAACCATGTGCACTTTTATACATGTACTATGGTACAACCTTATTTACAACAACTAATAATTGCCTTGTCAATAGTTTCTAACATGCATTTCATGCAACTTTGATATCATTATATGATCATTTTTTTAAATGTATGCGACACCAACAAACCAAGATCCCCACTTTTCATTGTAACCACATTTTCCTCACTCTACTAAATCCCATGCACTATTTGAAACAAAAATTACCATAAACACCACCAACACTCTTTCTTTTTCCTTCGCATAGCTATAACAATGTAATTATTCAAATAAACTTCCATGTTCAAATACATAACCTACAAACACAATCCAAAAACCTCCTCCCAAATAACAGTGGTTAGACATATGTTGTAACTAATACTATGTAAACGAAATAAAATTAAAAATTAAAAACCTTGATACAGGGAAACTTTCTTATAAAAAAAAATAATAATTCAATACAACTTTTGTATCTAAAGGAATTCTCATATATCATTACATGGAGTATACGGTAATATAAAAACACCACAAAAATGCATCTTTCAAGATAAAGGTTTTACTGCATATAAGAGTTTTTACCACTATACCCCTTAATGTTGTTCTAGTAGTGGCTCTCATATTTCAATCATTTATGTCTATTTTATGCATTGTTTATTTCTACAAAAGTTTTATGGTGTGTCAAGCAACCCATAAGTAATTAAATACTAGAAACAACGTAATAATTTAATTGTAAAATCAGTGTTTATAAAATCATTCCTGTTAGATAAAACCTCCATGGTCAATATACATCTTTGTATCTTCATATTATTAAATGAAGACATCTATAACTTAGAAATATATACTATATTTGCAGATAACAACTCAATCAGAGTTCATATGACCACTATGCAATAAACAAAAACTATTTCCAACAAAGACTATGGCTAGCTACACATTCGAAAAAGTGTTGTCCTTTACAATAACAAATAAATTTAGTGTGAATAGATCAAGTTTGCAGGAAGAATCTTACCATGGGGACATAGTGGTATGTGTGGAAAAACCGAAAAGTAATGAATGACCATTGTTTACTATTTTCTTCCCTCATGAATGCTTTCCAATCCCGAAATTATAGCTTGGACATGTTTGTAAATGACTGGATCTTAATAATTCAATTTCAATTTGACAAATGTAAGTACATTTCTATTTTTTAAGTTAACTTTCAAATCAACCTAATTTTTAGGTTGATAACTCTATATATTTTAGAATTTTGGAGTGGACAATGTAATTTCCAATTAATTTTATGGATATAATGTAGAATTTATAATTAATAATGTTAAAAAATAAAAAAATAGCTTATTTAACTTCAACAAATTTCAATTATTGGATTATTAGATACAACTATGAGCTTAACTATGTTGATGTTGCAACTATTAGTTTAACTTCAACTCCATTTAACTTTTAAATTAACTATTAGTTACAACTATTATCTTAAATCCAATGATTTTACAATTATTAGCAAACTTATACTCTAATTACGGTTATATTGAATAACTATTAACTTAACTATTAGATACAACTAATGATTCTACAACTATTAGCTCAACTTCATGTCTAATAGCTGTTATATTGGATAACTATTAGATAAATATTATTGTTAACTCCAATAACTTGATATAACTATTAAATTAAATTTAAATCAAATAGGAAATAAAAAACTATTGGATGAACTTGTAGTGTTACTCCAATGGTTCCATCTCTTAGTCTGAGAAGTCTACCTTCATTGGAGTGAAACCATGCAAATATGAATAGAATGGTGTGAAGGTTCTCAAAAGTCTTTGTTTCGATCAATATTCGATCAACGAATGAGTCCAAAATTTCCATTACACTATATACTAGCACACCCCACATAATTTATGGTTGGATCACATGGATAGGGATCAAATGGTTAAGAGATACTTATGAAATGGAAGACATGTTGGAAAAAAAATTTATTCTTCATATTCTTCACTTAAACGGGTTCAATGTGAGTTATCCCTGCCTACATAAGTGACACATTCTTTATGTTATCCATTTATCAACTATCATGCATTCTTGATGTTATCCATTTATCAACTATCGGTTATTTTTATGTCAATAGACGTTTTTATTTGAGATTTGGGGTGGACTATGACCTATGTTTTTTCATCTATGGAGAAGGATGAGACAAGTGTACTATCAAGATTGATTATATGGCAATCATTCAAAATTCAAAATAAACAATTAAAAAATTCAATAAAAAAATAAAAAGTGGTAGCTAACAGATGAATAGATAAATGGATCACTGGTAGCAATGCAGGGATAACTCATAGGTGATCAATGGATAACCAACAATTCATGGCATATAACTAGAAGAATGTGAGATTAAAAAAGAAAAAGAATATAAAAAATAATTGATACCTTATAAAATGGCTAACAAAAAAATGTCGCTGATAACATGTAGCTAGGCATGGATAACTCACACTTTAACTAGAAGAATATGAGAAATAAAAAAATATTTTCCATTCCATAACTATCTCTCAACCATTTGATCTCTATGGACCTCATCTAGCCACAAACTATGTGGGTGTGCCAGTTTATATTCTTTTTCTTTTTATCTCACATTCTTCTAGCTATCTTCCATGAACTATTGGTTATGATCCATTCATCACCTATGAGTCATCCATGTATTGCTATCAGTTATCCATTAATAAGTTTATATAT